>NDFZ01005386.1:431808-562529 GCA_002192655.3 Mamestra configurata
GGGGTAGGGCCAGAGGGGCGCGGGCGGCGCGGCTGGGGGCGGGGCCGGCCACGCCAGGGGGGCGGGGCGCTCGTCGCACAGCACGTTCGCCACGCCGACCGTCATGGCCGCCTGCGCCGCTTCTGCACAACAACACAGTGACGTGGCGGCTGCAACGCGCGACACGCGTACAACACATCAGTAATTACTTCACACGTGAAATAATTAATTACAACTCTTCTATGTTTTAGCTTCCTAGTTTTCCCGAACAAATTAAACGCTTTCGTTTAAGGAGAAATAAAGTTTTACAATGACTGTAACAGTAAAAATTATAGGTAATTGAGAACCATTGTTCCATCATCAAACTTTATTCCAGCAGGTGTTGGAATTAATCTAGTTTGCTCCCTTGCTTTACGATGAAAAAGATGCAAGGGCTTTAAAGCTTAAACTGCGTTAGGCCTGCACCTAGGTATATTGCGTAGGAATCCCTTTCATTCAATTATAATTGAATTATAAAATTTAAGAAATTTTTTGGTGTCGAAAAATAAGTCGATTAGCAGGTAACGTAGCTATTAAAAAAAACCTCTTTCTGTCTCTGTTAACCTTAGTACCTCAGCTTAACGTGGTGACCAATTTAAAATTCAGACAAATGTCAAAATCAAATAGATGTTGCCAACTGATAAATATGACGATAATACTTTCCTACGTGAAATGAGTTACCATTGCGTTAATTCAATACCTAACAACAAAGTAGTAACCATTTATTCAGCCAATTTAAAATTACAACCAGCTGAACGTAAAAAGGTACTCGCATGCAAATCCTCGTTTACTGCAAACAACGATACAACGCTAGACGCTTTTTTATGAAAGACACAAATTAACGTATGAATTAATATGCAAACGATCTCGACGAATGCACTCGTAAAACCAGCTTTCTTATATGAAACGATTATAAGGAATACGGGCAGATTGCGTGCGCGATTGTTTTTAAACTAGCTCTCGTAATTAAACGAGTAGGTACCTAATACCTTAATAGCTAGGTTGGGAAGAATCTTAATCGCCTTTGTTCCTAAAGTTCAAATCAATGCGTGGAAACATGATCATAACAAGATGATTATCCACTGAATCTATGCTAGGAACCAAACTAATTTGGTTGGATTAGTGAATAAGAAGGTAGGTAAACCAGTAATGGTTTCAAATCCCACGAAGGTATCGTATCTAGTCATTTATTTACCCATTAATGAACACGCATACCATTAGGTAAGAAGAACCATGAAGGAACTGAGAAACAAAGGATGCCTATTTCAATAGAAACCAATTCTAGCATAGATATTTATCTACCGTGTCAGGTTCGTACCCAATAAACATACAAATATCTCAAGAAAATAACGAATCAGTAACGATGGAAATGACTTTAATGACGATATCGTTAAACTGAGATGACGATAGTATAGATGTGTGGAAGAAGATGCCTATCCTGTATGGATCGCGAACAAATTGGAATAAGGGCAGGAAGATGGGGTGATAAGGTTCGAATTACTGCTGGCATAGGTACGCGGCGAATGGTCGGTCTGGTTCGAAACATTTAGAATACTGTGGCCCTACTAATGCCATCCATCCAAAAATGATGTAAAAGGGATAGGTAGTGCTATTCGCTATGTGTAGCTCCCTCTCTCTTAGAGCGGAATCATGATCGTTTTAAGACTTCATAGTAGGGCCCCTGGTACAGGTTAATATTCAACAATTCGATAACACAAACTGAAACTGTTGTACGGGTTGTACCTAATGAAATCATTCTCTATCTTTCCTGGATTAGAATTTCGTTAGTTCTTAGTACATAATGTTGTGCCTAATGCTTGATCAAAAAAAAAGTTACCTAGGTACGGTATCCATTCAACTGAATCCATGTTTTAGCTTGATCGTAATTTACATAGATACTTCATTGTTTTAGAAAACGGTGTAAATTTTACAGATACGAAGAAAGCCCCTTATCAAAAACGAATCATTGATTAAATTACACAGATTTAAATTATGCTAAATAAAGAATGCGGTTAAATTTAACGATATAAGTCGAGAGAATCGGGATAGGCGTCAGTATAGCTTTATCAAATTGATTAAGAATACCAAATGATCCAAGGAATTTCTTACGTCGAAGAGTCGATAGCAACATTGGATAAGTCAACTATTTTTTGAAACTCACCCACTATGGAGAAGTATTAGGAACCCATAAATGTGAGAATCATTATCTTCTTCCTGCCCTTCTTGCCCCATTTTACTTGGGTTTGGTGTAATGCGTTTGCATCTTTGATTCTCTCCTTTCGACCGTTACTCCATCATTCAATCGCTTTTCTTCCATATTATTCCCCATACAATCATTCCAGAACAGCTAAACAATATCATGCAATATGATCCAAATAATCATCAGTAAAAACTAAAAACTGAGGAAGAAACAATCAAATTTAACGCTATTCAAAATACACAGCAAAATCAAAAAGAACAAAGCATAAAAGTACCAGAATCACAGGGAATCATAAAAGTGTTGGAGTCACTCCATCTGCTCATGGCGACTGTCGATTAAAGGATTAAAATCAGGTGAATGGACAGCAACAACGTGCTCCCATTGTTGCAATTTACTGCGGAAGGAGGGGTGGCGTGGTCAAACAAACCGCAGTCGCTCAGCGGAAAACCAGTAACATACCATATGGATATGGGAATCGGGAATTGGACATTAACGAACTTATCAATGAGAACAATACAGTTGATTAAACAATGAAGGTGATAAGTTGATCACTTTAAAAAGTAAGAATAATGACCACCCATTGTACACTTATTTTATGTTTGATTGTCCTGTTCTTATTATGAGGTGTACAATAAAGTATATAATAAATACATAATGAAACCGGGTATCGGGCTTACATAAACCGTCAATGAGAAAACAGTATCATTGGATAAAATGGCGTTAACTTTACAAATTTAAAATAAAATTAAGACCATCTTGAAATCTCAAATTTAATCAATAAAGGCTCTAATTTATTTATTTTATAAGAACAACCGAGATGAATCTCTTTCTTCGCTTTGTTCTTATCGGAAAAAAGCTATTCTTGTTAGAAAAGAGTAAGTTATTTCCGTATTGATTCATTTAGGTACTTAATTCTTTATTTGTATAACACAGAATATTGAGTTGTGTTTCAGTTTGGTATGCGATTAATGTCTTTAAGGTACGGCAATTAGTTGCCGAGTTAATATCCAAACAACTACGATACTTGATTTCTCGTATTATAACTGGCATAACAATCTCCTTATTTAGCTCAAGTTATTCAACAATTTGTCAAGATAATAACGATATCATTCAATTGCGGATCTACTTTATTTATAGAGAAATCATGAAATTCTGACAAGATTCCGAAACTTGTTGACCAAACTTAATTCTGAGTTCGTTCATTCAAGTTATTTTAGTTATAAAGGCTTACTTATATATGTTGTAAGTGCTTATTTAGCTTGCTTTGTTAGTTCACCATTACCTTGCCCTATAATTTATTTGGTATCGGCGCAATGTCTTATTCTTTTACACTTCTCTTTTAGTCGACATCTACATAAGTTGTCACCTCCATTCGAGATATATCATTTTGCTTTCTCAATGAAGGCATCTAAATCATCTGGTTGATTCTGTAAATATCTTATCGTGAAAACTTATAGTAGGTTTACACGATACACTTTGTCTGTGAATACCATGACCTCTGAATAAAAAATCCTATCACAAATTCTATAGAAGTCTATTTCGTGTGGACCTACCATTAAATGCTAAGCTTGATGAAAAGTTATTTGATTGTGTTAATATTGTTAATTCACTCACTTCAAGATTTTTTAAGAATAGCTCTGCAGTAAGAGAATACTGAGCCACCTAAATGTTTCTTTAACGTGAACCTAACTAAATCCGTCCTAATATGCCATGCCACCTACCCGACACGGCCCTACATAATAATATCTGTAGTAGGTATGTGACCTGGCCGGGCCGCCCAGCTGATCGCAACCGGTCCAGACCGGTTCCCGACTAATTTATGTTGTAATTCATTTGGACTTGTTATTAAAACATTTGGGCCTTAGTGGGCCATTGTGCCTACTCGTTTCCTAGAACAGTGTGGTTTTGTTGTTTAACTACGTAGGTATTACCTTAACTTAGAATGTCTGTATATATAACCTGATAGGGGTACCTATTATTCCTGATTAGGGTTTTCTTAACATGTTTTTGTACCTTTCTTTCTTTAAATTTCGAAAACCTATTTTCCTAATCCTATTTTGTTATTTTACTATCTAATAAATCTAGAAATAAACAAAGACTCACCACACCTTTTATTATTTTAATGGAATTCGCTTATCAACAAGATATAAATATTAAAAAAATACTGCTACTTCTCACGAAACAAATTCCCACAATGAGATGAAATATCGGAGCGGCAGCGGGGCGAGGAGCCAAAACGAAAATTATGAAAGGAAGCACGTGCTGCTACTTCTGTCTCGCTCCAAAGTGTAGCGCTGTCCCACTCCGTCACTTGGCGTACTACAGAGTAGTAGAAAATAAACGTTAAAACCTCGTTCTTGAAGAAAAAGCTTTCGTTCTCTTATAAAACCTTTATGAAAAAGCGTAAATACTTTAATTAGCGCTCTTATAATCGAAATTAAGATTTTAGCGTCCCATTTGCAGAGAAAAACTTTTAAAATATGAAATTATATTATCAATACCAAAAATTAGCAAAAAAGCCTGTCTACCTATTTATTAAATAAAGTATCCATTTACTTTATCGCGTCAATAATCTTGATACGACGTGTACGTTTCATCTATGCTTGAATTACACTGTGTATCCTATCAGTTGACCTTCACCGTAACGTCTCTGTCTAACACTAGCATTCCAAGCACAAGTGCGTCTCTTTCACTCCTACGGCTACGCTCGCCACGGCGCTCCGTATAACTCCTCGTGCTTACTGTGAGCCTAGTATCACGCGCGCTGAAGAAAAGGGTTTATCCGACGCCGAATGACCCGGATGCAACTAGGATTTTCCGAGGAAAGAAACTATTTAGTTTTTCGCGACACAAACTTTATTTTCCGATAGAAAAATGCACGAGTTTTTTCTTTATTTATTTCGATTTATTTTGATTATTGATCGATATTACAGGTGAATGTCACAAGTACAGTAAAGTGGCGTATTTTCGATTTTTTGGGGCAAAAATTGCAGTGGTAAGTTACATTATTTTTCACGCTAGGAAATCTAGGCCATAGTAAATAGCGTCCCTATTCTAGAATTAAAATAGCTGCACGTCGCATCGTCGCTTTGCGTGGTCAGCGTAGTGAAGCGTAGCGTAAATAGACTGACGCGACGTCGCTTATGGTCGCTCAGACGGATGACTAGTTGCTTACTAGAGAATTTGAACTGCGAATCAATTTTAATGTGTCTGTTTGTGTGAAAAACTTCATTGAGATATTTGATTTAGGGTTGTCCTCTTGTATTACCTAACTTTAATTTTGCATGCAATTTATTTAGTCTGACCGCTCACAACTTCCTAAGTTTCAAATCCCTTCCTACCTTTTTTTTTTTATCTCGGGCCTCCTTTAAGCTCTTAAGATATTGCTATTTAAACGAATCGTTGTTTTATGTAAATAAATAGGTTTTATTTAGTTACACCTTAGGATTTTTTCCTAACCTATATAGATGATATTTATTGAATTTTTAAATCTACAACATTATAATGATGAATTAAAACAAAATTATGTAGCATCATTTGTTTGATTAAAAATTATATGTAAATGTTTTTTTAATCACGTCGCAAAAGTTCAGACATTGAAATCAATGACGTCATCGACAGCACCGTCCATCTCGATCGCATTCAAATTCGGGTTCGAGAGCGTACGACGATCGAACTTCTACAAAAATCTACCAGGGCACCATAAACTCGTGGAGATAGTTGTGTATTAGCGCGCCGAACAACTTGTTGTTTCCATTGATTCAAAGCAACTACATACAGGCTTGAATCGACAAAAGAGAAGGTGGGAGTTTCGCACACAAATTATTTGGTTTAAAATTCAGAAAAGCATTTGGATGTTAATAAAATAAATACACACATATATGATTATGCAGTTATCCTGAACCTAATAATTACCCGTTGGTTATTAATAAACAAATACCACTGATAAATTATGCACTTTAGCACATTGCACATTACCTACTATTTATTTTATTAACATCCAAACGCCGAGATTGAGAAATAAATGTAAATCAGAGCTTAGACATTTATTTCTCAATTTCAGATAGAAACTTTATAGGTAAACGGAACTATGTGTTAAATATGTATGTTATCTATTCCCAATTAGCTAATGTTTAACATAACACTTAAGTACACTTAAGTGGGACAGATTATCTAAAATTACAATAAAATTATAATGCAAATAAATGTCAACATGCACATTTAAAGTCAACATTTTTTTTATCCAAACAACATGGGCTGGGGTGAGATATGGCACCCTCTTTGCACCACCCCACGCAGCAAAAAACTTCGTTGAAATATAACTTTTACTGCCTCAAATTAGGGTATACAATTTTATGGCGAAGTATAAAAGGGGTTCGTTTAGTTTATTTGAAAATTTGAGGCATGCATTTACGGAATTGAAAACTTTATGGCAGTGCAAATGTCTTTAAATACCACAGGTTTACGAGGTTAGAATGAATAAAGGCTGCGTTTTTATGCCTTAACTATTCAGAACTTAGTAAGGGACAAGAGTGAAAAGGGTACACTCGAAAAATAATGGTACGTAATAGGTAAGTAGGTACCGTTGATTTATCTGTCTTGGCTTTTGCAGCCGTTGTGAAAATAAATAGTCAACGAATATTTGCAAAGCCGCTAGACTAGTCATCGACAATTGCATATTTAATCAAATTAATAGTGACAATCTTTTAACTTACTAGCTTTTGCCCGAGACTTCGCAAGCGCATATCCCGTTTTTTTCCGTTCCCGTAGGAATTTCGGGAAATCCGCATGCCAAATGTCAGCTATACACGAACAGTAGTTTCGGCTGCGCGTTGTCTGTCAGTCACTCATCATAAGTCACGGATTTTTTAAATATAATTAATTGAGCTATTGATAAGTATTTTCAAATGATATAAATACTGTGAATTACCACCGTGTTAATGCAGAAAATAAATAGTTTTCCTTAACAGTAAATTGTTATAATCGCCCATTGAGCGGACACATTTGATTGCAAGCTCATAACAAAATCGCCCTTTATGGTCTGTATCGATTAAAATAAGTATTAAAACACGTGTCGGTTAGATCAATGACGATCAATCTTGTGATGAATGTGCAATATCATGATTCATGATAATTGCACGAAAAAGCACCTATAATGTTCAAATATTGATGTACCTATTGCTTGACGAATCGCTCGATTTCATTATGTTTGGAAGTTCTGGTATTTACCTAATAACATTTTCACAGCACCTGCACAAAAACGTCAAATTATATGCTATGCAAACCTAACCTAAAGTAGGTACGTCATTTTAGCCCGCGACAGATTATCTGCTGATGAGCGCGAGCGGCGCCCATCGGCCTCCGCTGCTAGATGCAGGTCGCGCGGTCAAAATGAGGTTTTATCAAATTGTAATTATTATTGGGTTATAATGAAATTCGGTACAATATTATTGCCCGGCGGTGGACGGGGGCACAGTTTCGGATGCGCGACCAGGTCCCAGCAGTGGAGCCCGACGCGCGCCGCTCGCGGCCCACAGCCAACCTACCTCTCTTCATGGTGCGAGCACAATTTTCTCGCAGTGGGTGTGAAAAGTAGGGTATGCTCCTCAGTGATAAAGGTGTCTTTGCCTTGGGCTAGCTTAAATCCCTCGCTGCATTTAGGATTCTTATATAAACTCCCTCGCTTCACTCGCGAGGTAAACTGTCGAATCCTTCATTGCGTTCGCGAATAAAAATGACGCTCGTGACATGACACTGCTTTATCCCCTCGGTGCATAATTCTACTATTATAACAGTAAGTTAATAAGGTATTACATAAAACAAGAATTCGATTGGGTTACCAGGATAACATCATTAGTCAAGAGCTAATGAGCTATTAACCAAGTAATTACCTCTAAACTATGATTGATGCGGTAGCATTGAGAGCTAAATTAGTGTTAACCAGCGGGCGTCTGTCTGTTTATTATATCAAACACAATTCGTAACAGTAATTTATACAGACATTGTGAATTTTCTTTATTGGCCCAAATATGTACGTTATCAATAATATCTTTTAGTGATGTAACGAAAATTCGCGTTGGCTAATATTCTCATATTTTAATACATTCGCATTCGCATTCTTATTCGCAAGACATGAAGCGAATGTTCGCAAATGCGAATATTAATTGAGGCGAATGTATTTGACAAACAAAAAGGCAATGAAAAATGATCATGAAGCAGTCTTGAAGTAGGCAACTAAATGAGTAGGTAAGACTTTCTCTTTTGTTCAAATATGTCTAATGAAAATATTAACAAAATCACAACTAAACTAAAAAAAACACAACATACTGTCCTTCTTAGATTAAAAATAAATTAAATTATAATCTCTTTGGTAAAGAGGAACTTGTGAGGTTTAATCAAATTAATAATCTAATTCTGAGTTTTGTTACAATCATGTATTTTTCATACTTACGTAATTACTATTTATTCAACAGATCACAACTACTATTTTTAAGTAAAGTTTACAAATTCTTTTTACAGAAAACAAAAAAAAAATAAACAAAATTAAACTTGTGAAATCCAAAATGTTTTGTGTATATTTTTTTTTCCTAATTTCGTATATTTATCGCCTCAGCTATGTTCGGCTCGGCACGGTTTAAGCAGGGCCGACACGAAATGTCAAACCTCTGCAACATTTATTTTCATTTAATGTGAAAAATCCAAGATTCTTTACATGACTAATGTCTTGGCGTTTTCATACTCAATCAGATAATTGTAGACGCATATTAGTTCACTGTTTTATACATTAATATGAATCGATTCTGAATCAAAATAGACAGGTACTTCTAAATTAAAATATTGGTGAAGAAAAATACTTGTGTATCAGCAATGTTTGCTGTTGAAGAACTTAACTTTTTTGGAAAATAAATATTGAGGCAGACTTTATGAGTCGCGTAAAACCAGTAATTTTAGATTGATAGGTCAATTCAAAGCGAAATATTTTAGTATTTAATACTTAGACACTTCGATTGCTCCTCAATACATAAAAAAAACATACGTTATATCTTGTAATCATAACGTCAAATCAGAATCACTCAATTGTCGGCCTATCTCTCGACCGTCTCTTCTACCAACGTCGACGGATGGATAGAAACGTCACTGAATGTACCAGGGCCGCAATAGCGAGCAGGCGGTATGTGCGATCCGCTCGACAGTCGCCGACTAGGGTCGAGCGAGGGTCGCAGTGCGGGGGAGACTGTCTTGTAAGTCACTTCGAGGGTTGTCACTTGTCAACTACGCGTTAATTGATTTTTCTTTTCGAAACTAATAGAAAATGTTCGTTTTGGTCATCTTACATTTACAAAGAACTTTTAACGTAATATATAAGTAAAGTATTAAAATTGTCTTTGAATACGAAATATCAGTTTTTACCGAATTTCAGAGTTATTATAACTTTATATCACCGTTGTCACACCAAACGTGAAGAAAAAAGGTTAAGTAAAGTTTGACTGTAAGCGAGTGTAACGCGACCTAAAATGGATAACTATAATCCAACTGGACACACATAGCCTACAAAAAACTTAGAATCTTACATTATGTCCACTACTAAATATTCGTATCTAAACTGAAATACCAAATAACCGCTGAAATCGCAGTAAGTAATTTTCTGCCAATTGCCATAGCGTGGTTAGTAAAAACTATGCAATCTCATAAATTGGCGGCGTTGCCAGCCCTGGGCCGCGGATTGGCGGGAAGCGCGCCAAATGTTTGCGACGGGCGGTCGGGGGCCGAATTGCTGCGACGTGATTAGAAATATTCTGCTCGCTGGCTGCAACACCAAGCCGCTTGTGATAGAAACAGCCTCGGGCTAAGAGATTCCTACATTCATTCTCTACCCCAACCAACGGAAATGGGACGGGTTCCGTAGATCACAAATTCATAACTAATCACAAACAATTTCACTTAGGTATCTACAGAATTTCGACGCGAGTATTGAATACAGATCCTTGGAAGACTTGCTAATTAGCTATTTTATTTTATCTTTATAATTTAACTAGCAACTAGCCCGCGACTTCGTCCGCGGAGTAGGTAAGTTGGGGCAAAGGCCTTGTCTCTCCCTCGCTCGGACCGCCTCCTCCTTTGCTAACGTAACTGCTTCGCAGAAGGAGGTGACCGCTTCCCAAGCCTCTTCGCTCCAGACCATAGATTTAACCAGTGCCGGACGCGAGAGGTCGCCGCCGCTGATCGCCTCGGCAAGGACACGGCGGTGCTACGCCCAAGCAGGGTAGACCTCCACCGTATGCTCCACCGTGTCCTCTGGGCGATCCTTACAGTGCTGACACCCGGGCGTGACCTCCCGCCGAATCCTAAACAGGTACCTCCCGAAACAGCTATATCCGGTTAGTACCTGTGTCAGGCAGAATTGCGGTGGTCCAAGGCGTCCTCACCTTCCGCAGGTGAGGACGCCGTGGACCGCCGCAATTCCGGCATGCCCAGCGCTGGGTCGAGATAATCGCCGTCTCCATATCGCCATGGTATCCTGCCTGGCTAATAATGTTTCTTAATAACTTACAACCTGATACTAAGCTGTAAATTGTAGAAAACATGTTAAGTATTTAATTTTGCGGGTTACGATAGCGCTTTCGAAAAAAGTCCAAAAAAATCAGCCCTTTGGTAATGCACCCTATACCTTTACTTCAAAATAAAATCATATTTCTTATCCAGCTACAAAGTCCGTTAAGTTACCCGACACTACGCCAACTTCTCAGGTAAAATCCTTGAGTAAGTAATGCGGGTAAGACAGTTTATGTTCTCTCCGTCAATAAATAATGACTATGAGTGTTTCTTAGAAGCCATTCGAATTAGTAACACAACCACACAGATGGCGTCATTAAAATTATAATGTTTTTGGTACAAAATAATTACGATTCACCAAATTAGCTATGTAAAAGTAAGTACAGTTTCTAATATGAAAAAAAAAATCGAAGGAAATAGTACCTTATATGTATAAACAATGGTGACATCCCTAGTTTGAATAGCCAATTAGGTAAATACACAAACGCTTCATTATAGCATTCCTAGCACTGAACGTATCAAAATACAAGGAATTCATAATGATCGTCACAGTTTAAGCCCACATGTTTTCAACCACTTGCTGTGTGGATCATTTTTTATCTAATTGTTCTAGAATCTATTGTAAGCAATAATAACCCTTATTCCAACGCCAGTAAGGGTTGATTTAATGTACATGTGCACCAATCTCACGAATTATGAAACGACTACTTCACATTCGTGCTGCCCTGGTACATAAAAGTCAATTTTGTAGTTGCGACATACAACCGTAACGCATTTCGAGGGAGAACAAGTAGGTAGGTAGGTCAGTTTTTAGGGTGTTCTTTGTGACAAAGTATTGACTTTTTATTTGAATCTATTTCTATTACATTAATCTAAGGACACGGAAAAATAGGAAAAAACATTAACTCTATAAGTTTAACCTAACAATTCCATAGCAATTTATTTAAGGAGGAGAGTTACTTGTACTTTAAATAGACGTGGAGAATTTTCTTATATTCAAGTAAAACTATTCCAACAAGTTAAAACAATCAGCTCCTCTTAACTTTGCGAATAAACCATATTTTCCGTGTCAAATAAAGACAGGAAGATAATTTTATTTGTATACTTAATGCAAATGCTATTCCGCAACAAAACGTAACATGAAAAGAATTAATTTGGGAAGTCGCATGTGGAACACACATCGACCACCACGCGTAGGTATACAGCATGCTCCAAGAATAACAACAAAAAAACCTATTAATATTTTTTTATTGTTTCATTCATGTACCTATTATAAAAGCCACCGCGAGCGCAGTTACAGTAATTGTAAAACCGTGATTAGCATGTAATTGGTTGAGCCGGTGCGTTTTTGCAGTGTAAATAATTTTGAACGTGATAATATCCGCTCGCTTTCGCGATGTTATCTGTGTAGAACGGGAGCGAGGTCCGTATTCCATGCATAAAAATATTGTATCGTTACAGCTTATTTTTTCCTTGGTACAAATTAGTTCCTTCCAATACCTCACTAAAGTAGGTTTATTTTTATAAGATTTTTATCATTGAACTTTATAATTCATTATTTGATAATATAGGTCTAGGTAGGTACTTTACGGGGGAAAATCTAAATTTTTGGTTTCTTTCTTTTAAAGAGTAAGTTAGCGGCCATTACTGGGTTGCTAAATAGCGAGTTATGAATAAGTGCTATAAAAGGCTAACAATAAAACTATTAAAATTCTATAGTTGTTAACCTGTAACAGTTAGAATTATTCTCTATCTACGTTTGGTAACAAAATAATAAAGGTACCGCAAGTTATTATTTAACTTAGTTCATAATATGCCGCTTTATTGTGTCACGGACACCTTCGTCATAAAAGGGCTAGTCAAAATGTTAAGAGTAACATAAAATTTAACGATGTATTGCTTACCTATGTTACACCTAATACTTATTACTAGGTTAAAGTATTTACGTCGTATCTTCTGTCCATACTTTTAAAGGCTAGTACATGATACTATATAGCTACCTATTGATAAATCATTTACTATTACTACACCGGATTTACATTTTAACAATGAGTTCATAGTTATGCAAAAGCAGTATTTGCAGTTGTATTCTAACAGCAATTTAATAAATTAAACTATAATGCCATTATTTCATAAAAAAAATGCAACAACAATAAGATTAATAGCACATATGTATTGAAATATGCACTTGTATTGAAATATGTATTTATAAAAACAATCATGCCAATTAATGTTGATAGTTAATGTGTTTGTCGCTGAATTGAAAACCCTTGTATGTACGTAAATAAAAGTTTATTACGAAATAAAAGCAATTTTATAATGCAAAAAACAAAACTATAGGATTATGAAGGCAGTTGCAAGCCAAAATAGTAATAAAATTTATCGCAATTTAGACATTGAATTAACAAACGTCGTTTACGTCGTCCATAATATAAGCATTCACGTCGGCGGCAGGTGTCGGCATAACGTCCAACATTTATTCACTGTTCAACCCCTTCGTATCGATTTGGTCATGCAATGGCGTATTTGTAAGTTTTATACAGTTTATTTTTATTATATTGCCACTTTATTTTATACTGGGTTGTAAAACAAGCAAATATTGTAAAGATTTTATCAGAAATTATTCTTTGAGCGCTTTTTATTGCATATTATGGCACGCCATGTGTCGCTGTCTCATAAACATCAGTCTGTGCTACACATGCCTACATGTTTAATAAACAAAATAAGCTTTCGTTTCAGCTAACGTGGACGCTATCACGTTGTAATAAATTCTAATGAACAGCATGATTAATCAGAATTATTCGATGGAAATGATTAAGTAATTGAATCATCATAATTAGATTTTATTCAAGCTCCAATTCACAATGAAGTTTACTGCGTGTGAAATATTATTAATATATTCTGTGCACGATTGTCGATACCATCTATGGTAAGCCATTCACAATAATAAGGGCCGAATGATTATAAAATATTCATATTATAATTGCAATTTACAGCCGAAACATTGTCTGCCACAATTTAATTATTGAAAAACCACCTGCTTACAGACTTAATTGATATTTTTAATGAGGTGTATCAGTAACGCAGTAGCTGTTATTAGAAATATCAGTGAATTTGGATAAATAAACATTCAACTCTCATTTTAGGTCTAAAACAAAGTTCGTCTACCCCGTGGCTTAACCGCGCAACATGCAGATTTTCTAAAAATAATTACATTAGTTACATATTAAACAATTTATGAAGTTAGGTAAAAACGCAAGAATACTTCGTGACTTGCAACATAGGACTCGATCGTTGCAAACGTTAAAAACAAGCCTGTAATATCTGATTAGCATATAATTGTCGGATACAGACGCGCTTTTATGCCATAAATCTCTTTTACAAAGGCCGATACGCACATATGTGCATGTGCGTATCGGCCTTTGTAATTATAACTATACGTCTTATTGACCATAAATTAAATGTCAAGCCATGTTCTCGTGAAACTATAGAGGAAAACCTCACTTACATAGTTATGGCGTTCAACTCGATCGAGCAAAGTATGTAAGTTTTTATGATAAACAGAGAAAATTACAGGCTGTTATGATGTAACGACATTATGAAATTCATTTGCGTTTCATGAGTTGGGTGTAGAACCTGTTTGGCTGTTTGGGATATGCATGTTGTTTTATGGTGTAGGCTAGGCCTTTATATTGCAAAATATATACAAAGGGATCGTAGTTTGGGGTTGAATTCTAGTCGGTTTAGCTAAATGCACCTTTACATTAGTAGTACTTGCATTAATGCTGGCTTCCTGCTGTCATTCCTAAAGTTCTAATCTAATGCCTGCCTTAGGGCTTCTGAATTCACGCTTTTTTTTGTAAATATTTACTAATTTGAATCTAAAACTGACAGAAGACTCGTCCGTCAGCCGTAAATACCCAGTAATAGTGGCAACACAAACACCACGTCAAACACGCGATCCAAAACGGTGGCAGAACAGAAGCTAATTTGAAATGATGGCGATTCGAATTCCCAAATACGTTTCGATTTTCACATTCGATCGATAATGTCTAAGACGGCGATGCCTAACGGCGCCATTCAAAACGGTAGCATGCTAATATGCCGTATTCAAATTGAGATCCTCGAATCAAATTAAGTGAAGAAAGATTTATGTCTTTTACCAATATCAAGCTGTTTTTTGTTTTAAAGGATGTTTAACAATAAAAGTGAACTATAAAATTGAGTGAGCACTAAGCACAGAAAAATACATTATATGATATGAAGATGAGGGGTTTATTGAGTTGAAAGTTTGGTTATCTGGATGTTTGTTTTTATGTAGCAACAATAATAAATGTACAAGTAGTTACTACAAAACTGAGAGGAGAGTACCGAAACAACAAATGCTCATGATTACATCATCATCTTATCAGCCAAAAGACGTCCACTGCTGGACATAGGCCTCTCCCAAAGAGGACATTTGCCATAATCGCCACGCTTGGCAGGCGGGTTGGCGATCGCAGTGTAGCTGTTGCAATGCACAGAGAACGCTGCTGCCCATTCTCTGAGAACGGCGAGTACGAGTATCTAAACAATTTTCAGTTCCTTGTTACTTACAAGACAGCTTCTAATTTTGCAACAATGTAGCGCTTTATTATTTATGCTTGTACATAAATAATGTACATTAGGCTAGGCATAACGATCCTTGTTATTTATTCATTGGATGTAGCTATAATTCAAGGTAGTATCAAAAACTGCGCTCGCGTGATCGAAGCGATTCGGCGCGATGCCGCGATAACAGCGCGATTTCATTTCAAACGCGCAATCAATTAAACTAGACATTTGACTTACGAGTCCGACCGTTCGATTTTGTTTTTATTGGTTTCAGCGGAACAAAATATACATCAATTTTTATTCGAACTTACGAGCAAATAATAACGGAACACGGAAGCCTTTGCAGTAAACTACAAAAACTGGAGCAGGCTGTATTTTTGCGAAATAAAACACACACCATATTGAGCTTTAGCACGATAGTCTTAAGCTTACTTCTCGAATAGCTAGATTTCGGCCTTCAATAAAGTTTAATTTACTTTTTTTCATTACCAAGCGCATCTTAGTAAATACATAGAGGTACCAGGCCAACAGAGACAGCAAAGAGATTGTAGCAAGCGTCGATGGCGCACTTTCGGTCGGCGCTATCGATATTGCCTGCCAATGACAGTGAAGATAAAAGCAGGCTGTTTCTACAACTAGGTACACAGACTATATATCTTTCCGTGTTTTATATTCGTCGTGTGATAAGAAGGAAATAGCATTTTGTCTGCAAACTTGAGTCTTTATCTTTTGTCTACATACAAAATAACTTACCGATATCGTGCATACGCTGTTGGTTGTCTTTTTGAGACAACGCAGCGAGAAGACCGGCATCGCCTACTCGTTGTCGGGCGACTGCGATCCCGACGGGAATAGAACCTGCGATAAAATACAAACAATAAAAAAAATCGGCTTCGAAGATTTTTTAATCCTATATTCCTAGTTCCTAGACAACTTCTGTATAAATTTAATTCATTCCTAACTTCCTACAGCAACCCAAATTGTTAGTAGTTACAATACCTGGAACAAATTCCTTCCTATTACGTAACTAACCTGTACATTTTGTCATTAAAAAAAAATGTCTTTATTAATTAGAAGAAAATTAGCAGCACTGTGTGGTTGTTGTGGCAGCATTTTCATCGCTGTCTCGCATAATATGGTACGAATGTACTAGGCAAGCATAACATCGTAGAAGGTAGAAAGCTTACCGTTGTTTAGCGACGCTGGTATCGCCGGAGGCGGGTGGTCTGGCTTGTTACCAGGCGACGCTTGCTCAAGCTTGACGGCAACCAGTTCAGAAACTTGGACATGTTGCGGTTCCCGTTTCACCTGAACTTGCACATTTTGTCCCGCAACCCCAAGCCAGGTTACAGGATTTGTTCGACTACAACCACTATCTCCGTGCATCACCTATTGAGGAAAATGATTTCATCAGTAACATAGTAACCCATACGATGCCTTTGAAATAATAATAATTAAAAAAAAACCTATGCTAAAAATAAAAAAAATCGTTTCTTACAAAAAATATAGCAGTATTGATATCCATTTTCGCTACCTTTTTAGGAGAATTTGTGAGGCAAGTGTTGCATGACCGTTTTGCCTGTTCGGTCTTGATAGTAAGCGGCTGCATAACGCCAATATTGTCCAGCATCTGCCGCTGGTCACCGGGACAACATAAAGAATCAGGAAGACAAGCTTTGCCGAGTTTAGCTTCTTCCATCTTATTATGATCCCTGTCCATAAGAAAAAAAAAACGGAATTAGGTACTTTTTTTTGGGCAGTGAGCAAAGTTTGAAATAAAGCGTCTTTAGTAGCTTTTTCCATTTTCCAGTACCTGCCTAGCCAGTCGTTGAATATCCCAATTAGGTACCAACTAGGTCATCCCAAGTCAGTAAAATATTCTCCGTATTAATAATTTTCTAAATCATCTTTATTTTAAGTTTATTTTGATTCCTGAATCCCCAAAGTTTTACATAATTTAATAAACTTCTTATTTGATTTTACATTTTGAGTATTTTTTGGCGTAGGTAGTTTTACTCCATGCTATGGATAGGAAAGTAAAATAAATGATAAACCTACTATTAAACCACATAAAACTTAAGAATAGCCCACATATAACACAAATGGCCAAGCATAAGGAAAATCTGAAGAGGGTATTTAGAAACCATTGATGGTGACTTAGAGCGGGTTTCGGGACTTTCGAGATTGAGCATTTTGACCTAATTAAGTCAAAAATTAATAGTAGCATTGCGATAAACTCAATTTGAAATGCTTAATTCAAAAATCGGAGGTTGAGTAGTCATCACGATTCTCACCGGAGCGGAGTCTCACACATCAATCAAGTTTCCGCTTTGCGTTCACCAAGACTAGCAACCAATCGCAGACGCGCTATTCCACTTCACGGTTGGTAAGCAAAAGTCCTTATATTCACAAAGCATGTCATCATCGAGAACTTACTTGTCGGCGAGGAGGACCCGCTGCGAGCAGTTGAGCAACTCCAGTTGAAGCGGCGAGTACGGCGAGTTGGGCGGAGGAGTCGGCACGCCAAACGTCGACAGCGACGTTGAGAACAAACTCTCCGTCACTGGAACAACTGGATTTATTAACCTTTTGAGTTATGTGACCTTAGTACATCTTAGTATTTTAGTGCTTACACTACGATTTGTACTTGCTGCATTCCTAGTACTTAGGTCTTTCATACAAGCACTAGCCTGTTTCTATCTCCCTCTAACCGACAGGCGTTTATAGCCGGTTCGTGTTACGAAACTTGATGAGACGTGTTTATTTACATTTTTATTATGAAATAGTTTTATTATTATAGCAAAATTACGTCACGTCTGTATAAATTCTCCGAAAGGGGTACGTAGAAGTGTACACTACTCTAATTTCACTAGTTGTGTTTAACTTCTATGCAAAATATCTATGGGAAATCACTCGGAAAATAATTATACAACAGATTATGTACCATTGACTCAAGCATCCAAATGAAATTGCAATAATTTATCTTCAGATTCAAAGAAACTACATAAAATTGATAAGGTGAAGTCAACAAAAAGCATCTTTGAGGACTCTTCTCATTCGTTCCTCAAGCGTCATTTAAAAATACGAGCTAAAACCGGCCCAGCTACTAACAAAATAAACTAAACGTGAACTCTTTGGGCATTAGCGCACAAAGAATCTATTTCTGTCGAGGCCCAAGGGATCTAAGACCTTAATTACTGAGTGTCACTCGACAGCCGGCAACTCCTGCGCACACATGTGTTCTTAGTTATATATGTCGCATATTTGTCATAGTTGCGATCGTGTTTTGTTAACGCATTAGTACTTTTTGCAATAAGTAAACAGTGTTTCTCTACATCGAGAAGGTTGAATAAAATATTAAGTAGAGCCTTAGAAAACTTTTCTTGTTCAAGAAACTTTTTTTTCAAGTTCTTCAAAGTTTTATTGACTTTATGTTGATATCGTTTTTCTTTTAAACTAAATCTTATTATGCACAAACTTATGTAGGTATGTAACTGACCCATTATAAATAAGAATTAAGGGCAAGGATGATAGATATTTTTACTGAGATTGGCAGTGTGACAGACTAACTTACGAAAAGATTTCGTAGGATTCGTGATCGTGGGGCGTATCTACCGACACCATTGACTTTAAATATATGGGCTGACATCCTAAAATAACCTATCTTCTGCTCTCTCATGAAATAAAATAGTGTTAATGGTAAGTAGGACCAAGTTTTTTCAGTCATGCATGACGTTTCAGTAGATACCTCAAATTTCAAAAAACAAACAATTTCAAAAATAGTATTTCCTATTTCTAGTAAAATTGAAACATTATTACCAGGCAAACATATCGTCGCAGGAGAAACTCTTTATTTCCCGAATCTAAATCCATATAACAATAAGTATAGGTACATACAAAAGCTCCCGACGATACCTATCAATTAAATGTTTTTATAAATAAATAAGTAATTTCCGTTTGTAAGTCGTTTGGTACGTTGTCCCCCATTTCACGGGTGTCAGTCAGTGTCTCGAGCCGCGTAACTTTAAAGCATTGCTGCGATTTTATACACATGTCATTCTGAAAAATATCTTAACATACAACCTTTCAATGTTTTGGGGTTCCTAGAATTGAAATGCTACAGGGGAAAGGAAGTATGGGAATTTAATGAAATATAGCAGAGGACAGTTGTTAGGAAAATCTTTGCAGCCTATGTCAAGCTGCGGTCGTCTTCCGGATGGTGTGCCTTGAAGGGATAAGACCTCTGGCATTTATTAAGTATTACCTCATAAATTAATTCCCCTAAAGGCTTCCCCAGACATTACCTTCATGGTTCTCATTATGATCTGACAATTACGTTGATTGCATGTATTTGTATGTTTGGTTGTTTTGTTGTTTTCCCCAGTGCTGGGAAACACTTGCCCCATCTAGTAAAACAAAAGAAATAACGAGAACCTAAATGTTATTTTCGAATAATTTACAAAATAGAAGGGTGAGGACGACAACTATTCTGATGAGATGTATAAGTTCTGATAAGTATACAGGTCGGTAATCTTGCACATCTGAAAATGATTTCCTACTATCAGATACGAGATATTTGTCGTAGATGGTCAACCAGCAAGAGAGCAAGTGTGCTTTGCGACCCTTGTTCCTAGTAGGGCAAGGCTAGGTTCCGAAGTACGACACCTGTTTCCAAAGGAATCCCATGGTCAATAAAGAATCTTTTCAAGTTATGACAAAACATCGGCGCGAACAAAGTTAAGGACGGCCACTCGCAGACACGGTTTGTTTACTTATTTACTCCAAATAAGTTGAAAAACCAGTCAAATGCCAGTTGTGCGAGATGTCATTTCGTATAAAATTTAGAAGTAACCCGGCTGAATCCTCACTCAAAGTTATTATTTCATATAAAAGGTCAGACAAGCGTACTTTTAAATTTTAAGCTCTGGGTTAACCGAAATGAAAGTATTTTTGATGATATCCTTTTTCACGCTTTTAATATTTTACGTATGACGGACAGAAATATTTAATTACCGCAGAGTAAATTCTGCTATAGCAGATTGGACTTATTCATTCTTCTAAAGCCTTCACATTCAAAATAATTATTTGTTTAAATTTTGCTAAGAATGTTATGCATCCCTGATAGCAACGATCTCTGCCCTCAGGAGCGTTTACACTCCAAACATAATGTTACATCGCAGCTAAACCGCCGAGTAAGCCGGCTGTCAGAAACGTCACGTCAAACATATCCTCACGCCTGTCGCCCGGGGGGCAAGTAGCCATCACGCGAAGTGTAACCCGGTTACGAGAACAACATTAACTCATACATCTATTGTTTTGTTTTTGTTGTGTACTTGTGTTAAAATAAAGTATTCGGTAAGTTAGGTCCTTCGTATTTATGTTTGCCTGGTAATCCAAGATCAATTTTGCATTGTAACATTTTTAACATTGAAGATGTCAGTCAGCATTGGTTGGTCGGTACTTACAGCCTGCCTTATCTCGATTAAGATTGGCTCAATTTACTTTTATCAAATTACTGATTACAATAATGATACAAATTTCACATTTATTGTACCTAACCCCTTGCAACAAACTTATCAGAACATGATTAATAAAATTAACGGATGACTTAACGTTTAGAATCTTCAGTATTAATAATATTTTTACAAATATGTACGTATTTTTGGTAGTTTCGTGTTTAACAGTGGTTACAATTTACTTCGAATTCATATTCACAACATTCGAAAAACCTAAATGCTTGGAACCTAAAGTTTCTATCAGTATTTTAGTTTCAGAGCGCGCTCGTAGTTTTTAAACTAAAACAAAGGTTGGCACAGTACCCACACTGCTGAGTCAATGTCCTATGAATAAAACCTTAGTAAGGAAAGTTAGTTAACAATTAAGCAGAACCGTGCAGTTTGAACCCACCTTTGTGTATCGTGGGTCGGTTACCGGCCTGCGTCGGGAACAGCGAGTAGAGCGGGAACCGGGCCACACCTGTGGAAAAAATATTTATAAAGGTAAAAGAAACTTCTGTTATAAATAATATAAATTGAGTAGAACGTGATTAACGTTAAATACTAATTGACGTAAACAAAGAAGTAATTATATATTGAATAGGTTAAGTTTATAATATTTGTTATTTGACGTTGTTCGATAATCTTGTGATATTATTCAGAAGACAAGAAATGTTTAGGGTTCCTTAATCCTTAGTTTATTTTTCTTTTGTAGCTAAGATTTACGCAGTGTAAGTTCCAGATTCGTTCATAATTTATATAACGGTGCAAATTAATATTTTGGGCAAAAGATATTAGAGATTCAGTACCGATGGTACTAGGCTGGCATACCTTGCTGGAGATCAGTGGGCGGGCGGGAGCGGGCGCCCCCCGCCGCCCCGCCCAGCATCGCCTCTCGTGTTGAACCACCTCACCACCTGTGAACATACCAACACGTTATTAATGTGCCCATAGCAAACAAATACATATAACACGCATTCATTAAACTATAAAATACGATGACTGCTTTCTTAATAATAACGAAATAGGTAAAGTTAAAAAAAACATTCCGAAACAGAAAGTTACACCTTTGCTTAAATAAAAGTTCTTTAGCTTCTCATAATTTATACATTAATTCGGCCGTACATATCGCGTAAAATTAAAAACCTAGTTTGTACCTGCCATCCTATTGTTAATATTTTGAGAACAATGAACGCGACCCTATAATTTCAACTTTTTCCGGGCTTATCTGCGTAACTACTTTATTAATAAAATAATTAAAAATACTAATATTACGAAAACTGAACTGGAACAAATTCAATTGAACACACGATATTTAATTAACACGTTGCTGTAAACAATAACTTGATAATTTGTAAACAAACTTAAATGCCTAATTTAGCAGTGAGTCATCATCATAGGCGCCAAGAAAGAATACATTAAGAACTCTATACTAATACTCTTTTGATATCTGTTGCCTTGGTACAACGAATCATCGTTCACTTTCAAATCTAAAAGAATCAAATTCGGAGGCGCGCATGGAGTTGTTCTTGAGAAGTTGAATTTATTAAACATTAATTTCAAACCTGTATATGGTGGTAAAGTTGCTTTATTTCCAGGTTTATTAATTATTCAGTATTTTATTTACTACATGAATTTATTGGAACTATTATTATACTTAAGTAATTAGTATAAGTCCTGAAAAAAAATTATGACGCGGGATGTAAAGTAGTACAGACTTTGGTAAGCTTGAAGTATCTTTTCTTCACATATTATATAGGTAGTATGTTGCATTGCATTAGGTGTGTAAAGTATTGTAAATTGCTTAAACAAAAGGTACCGGTAGTTGTCGTGTCGCATAACGTTTAAACGCAGTTGTGTTCTTGTTATTAATTTTTATACATATTGTCCGTTACTCTTATAATAATGTTATGTTTTGATAATGCGAATTATGCAAAAATACATTTAATTAAACCCAACAGAAACGTTATAATTTGCTATCAAAGTAAGTTAAGAATAAAATACTTGAACCATATTCGGACATACCGTCACTCGTCGCCATAACCAACGATGCCCGTTGCACCAGAACAACAGTAACGACAAGAGGTAGAATTTGGCGAGGTCGGTCACTGATCGCTATGACGTCACAGATATCGGACAATACTGACGCGGCGTAAACAGTGAATAGAAAGTGTTTACAAAGCGCTTTGAATTTTTTTTTGCTGTGATTCGGAGATCGATGGACCAGGAGTTCAGAAGAAGCAGATGATTAGAAATTGAAGTTACAGATTTTAGTGTGGAAACTTTACTATACAGAGGCAGCAAGCAGTATCTAATGAAGTAACGTAATTCAAATCGTTGGTTTGTAGATCGATGACCTAGTATCCTAGTAAGTTGGTAGATTTAGGTTAGACTAATTGCTTTGCCAGTAGGTTTGTAGCCTGTCATGGCTCTTCGTCTACAGGATTTAGTAGAAACGTTTTGAGCTCGGCTTTACGTCAAATCTGTATCGTCTGTTTAAATATCTATGCGAAGTTACTAGGGTGGACATAGATAAGTTTCCTATAGGTATTAAGGTAGGTACCTATGATGTCTATACATATAATAAAAATGTAACGGATCGCTGTCTGTACATGGAAGATATATGAGAAAAAATATTATTGGGACCTTTATCAACGCAAATAGCACCCAAAACAAATATTGTTAGAATTTTTGTCTGTTTGCCTGTGCGTTTGTGCACGCTTAGATGTGGTTTTCACTAAAACATTGTAGTAAGCTTGACTTAACATTCAGTGTTTGTTTGATGTCAATCGGTTCATGAATAACAAAGGTATGCCAATTTAAAGTCTCACATCGAACATTTATTAAACTATCTATATCTATCTTTTCTTTCTCTGTTCTGAAACTTCATAATCTTAAAATAAAATGTCTGCCCCAAGTAACTATTCCACGCGGACGAAGTCGCGGGCAAAAGCTAGTGTTACAATAAAAACCTTGTACCTATAAACAATGCGAGCGGAGCCGAGGCCACAGCTAGTTGAACACACTTTTTAGGGTTCCGTAGTCAACAAGGAACCCTTATAGTTTCGGCATGTCCGTCTGTCTGTCTCTTTGTCCACGGTTTAGCTCAGCGACGCTTAACACTAGAACTTTTTTTTGAAAACTAAATGCAAAAAGTGGTTTGTTAAAAATGAGCTCTTTCCTTTAGTTTGCTATATGTTTTTAATTCACAGAAATTATTCCTTATTAGCGACATTTTCGGCTGGTGTAAATCAACCGGTTCGATTCCTGGCAAGGAAAATCGATTTTTCAAAAATCCAATGCTGTAGTTTTAATCAAAATCGGGCCGAGACTCCTTTCAGTGTTTTTGAATATTTCTCATTGTTTCGGATTTACAAGTGAACGAGTAATAGTTGCAACTACGGAATCCTACATTGCACGTGGCCCGACACGCACTTGGCCGATTTTTTTCTTTACTGGCTCTTAGTTTCGATTAAGATTACTTAAATATATTCCATCGTTTTTTAAAAACTAATTAATTACTTACAAACAACCAATTTTTTTCTCGCTCAATTTTCCACAGTGGCTCGTTAAGCGATAAAAGAGGTGTTTCTCTTAACATTTTTCTTCAAAACAAAGCAATACATTGTGAGTAGTTTGGAGGCAATTAAATTATCATTTAATAAGGAGAGACTCGCCTAGCGGAACAAAACTACGCCGACACGGAGTAGGTGAAAAATGGAGTGATGAGCGACGTGCGAACGACATACTATAGACTACACATGGCGATTGAAGCGAACGCGGAAATTGAATGCTGATTTTGTCCTGAACAATCAAAAAAAATACGTTAGAGATAACCATGCAGCACGATCCCCTTTATATGTGCGCAAAGCATTCATAAGCAGTACCTATATTAAAAACTAGCGGACTTCACGCGGTTTCAACCGACCTGAGCGCTTCATGTACTAAACACTCCGTGGCCTTCCTATATTATGGGAACGTAACGGTTTGTATGAAATATTACAATAATGTTGTTGTAAAATATTTCCTCTAATTATCATATTAACTGGATATTCCTAAGATGTATTGTGGCAGTTCGCAGACCCACCCACAACAAGGTATGTCACGAATAGGGTTCCAACTTGTTGTACGAGAAATAATGTAATTAAGGTCGCCGAACTTAAATAATCAGTATTTTAGAAAAGCAAGCAGTATTAATTTTTTTGACGATTTAAAACCATATTTTTTGGAGCATCTTGCACAATTCTTATTCATAAGCTTCTCCACAATTAAAGTTAATATTAAAATAACTGAGCAGCTTATTTTTTTTTTGAATCAATATAAGCTCTATTTCTGTCATCCCGCCACTTCGCATTTGTTACGGAAAACACTCTTTCTGTGAAAACTGAAGTGACAGGAATACCAGCGGTCATAAAATCTTTTTTTATAGAACAAAAGAACGATTGAAAAAAGTATGAACTGTTTTTTTACAGTATGGTTGGGAACCCTTGTCACGAACGCATAAACTTGCACAAAATTATGGAATGCTTGCAGTAGGTATTACGAGTGTAATTGTTCGTGACATACAGAGTCAGTGAAATATTGCAGGATTTAGAGTAATCTAGTGAATACATGCTCATTTCTAAAACGGTGTTTCAGTAGGACTGACTTAACGCAATACCCACGTACGTAAAAAATGTCTCGTGAATTATTTAATAAAAAAAATATTTAACATCGATTCTTGATTGTGCAAAAATTTGCACCACTTTGCATCTCTTCAATTAATTATCATCTCACTACCCTTGCTCGGTGATACTTTAGGTCGATGCAACACACTTCCTTCTTGCATTCCGCCGTGTCAACCATAAAGCTATCGCAAACTGCCTTTTTTCATATTATTTCTCACTCAATCCACTCATAATATTCAAG
Source organism: Mamestra configurata (assembly GCA_002192655.3). NCBI lineage: Eukaryota > Metazoa > Arthropoda > Insecta > Lepidoptera > Noctuidae > Mamestra > Mamestra configurata. The sequence goes on from NDFZ01005386.1 coordinate 457,576, forward strand.
TATTCCGGGCAGCTTTGCGTACCCATCCAGAAAATCGCGTCCCGCAACAAAACATCTCTCTTCCCATTTCCAAACAACGCTAATAAACTCCACAAAGTTCAATTAACAAAAAACGATTGTTAACTCGCGACGGAAACAAAAAACGGATCAAAAGAACTAATCATTCGAAATTGTGAAATAAGAAGAACTCGGACGTCCTTCGTTTAACAGACACGGCCCGGGACGGTTGGAAAAAAACGTAACAAAAAACTGTTGTACTATTAAACAGTGAGAAGAGATGCAGGGAATCAATTATGCTAACCCATTTGAAAAGTTAAGGGCATCGCATAAAAGGCCGGGCATTAGGCCCTTCCCGGAATACCGGCGCAGTTCTCGATGCCGGCATTAGAATACCATTTTGGAATAGTTCGTGAAGTTAATTTAAGCGTTCGTGTCTCTGTTTAGAGCTGTGTTCTCAGATCTGTCACGATTGTCGAGATGTTGCAACTTTTCGCGCCTGAAAACTTGAGTTAGACTGTTTTATGCTGGGATTGGGAGTTCCAAGTGCCTTATAATAAGGCACTTGGAACTCCCATCCCATTGTGTTTACTTGCCTTGATGCGAGCATTTGTGCTTTTCTTAGTGATGAGTTCCATTCACTTTGTATCCGTTCAACTTCCTGAATCCGGCTGCAGTGAGTTCCGTTCAATTTCAAACAATATCTATCTCCGAGAATCGTTCCAGTACCTAACTCATCTTCCTATACTTCTGCATCTTATTAATATTAAAATAAAAAAAACTTATTCGCTCACAAAGTGGGTCCCCCAGCTTAACAGATCAGTGCCGTAATTTTAAAAGCCTCCTTTATACCAAGCTCACGCGTGAACGAACTGAATCACAATGAGATTCTCCTCGAAATATTCCTAAAGGTATTTTCTAATTTCCTGACCTATAAGAGACAAAGATTAAAAGGCTAAGGGTTCCTCTCAAAAAGGATTTGAGTATTAATTCAGGACATTTTCATGTAGACGCGATAAGTATCCAAAGATTGAAAATGGCGGGATCTTAAGATAACAGCCATTTGATTGATTGAGCATGGTCTCACGAACACGAAATTGTCGCTGGAGTTCTAAAATTAAAGAACAAACAATTTTTTTTCAGAAAATTGGAAACAGCTACCATAATCTTGATATCCACGGGTAAATCTTCAAACAGTCTAGTTATAATTTGGACACCTCAGCGTATGGTATCGCTCGATCAGTTCTAGTTATCTCAAGATCTCCACGCGATCGATGGCACGATATTATCGCGTGTGGGTTTTTGCACTAAAGAATGATATGAAGGGCAACACGATTATTGTGAAAACAAACAATCCATTGCTAATATCGTAAGCAGATAAGTAGTTTTGGATAACTTTCAAAAATCTGAAAGATCTTTAGAAAACGTTGTACGTATTTCAGTAGATATATATTCTTCAGTTGGTATCTTTGGGAAAATGGCGGTCACCATGCACGTAATCGCGAAAGATGAATGATGATGAATGTGTGAATTCTGCAAATCATGTCTCCATTACAGGAATTTATGTGCAACTCAACACCTGCGATCCTAGGTGGTCCATTCATAACTCAAAAAGACATATAAGACAAATTAATTTAACATAACTGGCAATAAAATGTGTTACGTCTCGAGACAATGACACAGACAATAGGCTCTAATAAACGGTGACCAGGAGGCCAGGAGTTGTGAGGATGTAAATGCGTGAGGTCTAGCGTCTTTAGTCGGAGTGCCTCGTAAATGTTCAAATGCCTATTCTTCGACGACAAAGAACTTCTCTTAGCTCACAATACGAGTAAGTATTGGATTCTTCGTCAGCTTGCCAGTGTTGGTATTATGAATCTAAACGTGATTTAAGTACCTAGTTCCTACGTGAATAATGAGGATTATTTTTTAAATATTACAAATCATTTTCCAAAATCTACGTGTATAGTTTGGTTATGGGAATTTTTTTCAGTATTCCGATATTTTTTGACAATTTCGACATATTTTGTATGCAAAAGCTGTCAACCGTTATTTTTATTCTTCAGGTATCACTTACCTGCTTGAGTATTGAACGCAGTGGTTACTGTCTATTTACACGTTATAATTCCTTGAAGAGTAAGAAAATACTTTTGAACTTATGAACTATTTTCCTCCGTCACTACAGTAAGGATAGTGGGGCAATTAAAATCAGTTTAAATTAATTGCAGAAATTAAACGAAACACCTGGAAATGCCATTGAAAACCGAAAGCAAAATTGTGCAAAAGTCAGAGCTCGACGAGTAGTCTCGAAATAAATGCGGTTCCATTACACACTAGCCGAGGGACACAAGTAAAGCGAACTCATTTTAATTACAGGCAGCACGCGGGCGATATCCCGGGAATGTGCCCTTTATTACTAGGGGAGCATAGTGGGCCAACAAAAATCATAAAGACTACATACACGGCAGCAAAAATATGGATCGAAATATTACGCCAACTCTGTGGGCTCTACGATAAGAGAAAAACATCGTAGACAGGTTCTATTTTCAAATCGTTTTTTCCTTCTCTTTTCAAACGGCATGGAAATGATAAGTCCTCCCCGCAATACGGTCTAACGAAAGCATCTCTTTGGCAGCAAAGAGAAAATGCTTGGACAGCTAAAAAATTGAAAATACATACTTCTCTTCAGATAAACAAACTTTGTATTTAACTTTATGAAATCCGACGATGTTAATGTATGAATGTTGTTTATAAGCCTTTTAATACGTTACACCTGGGTGGTACACATTTATGTAGATATGATTACGTATGCATGTATTTCGTCACGTACAAAAAACTCACGTACCTACTAAATGACTGGACCAAATTGGTGTACCGTAGAATTCATCTGCATATGCAACGAATTGTTACATTTTGGACACTATATATAATTTTAAATTGGATGTTTATTAAAGTTTGCTTTCGAAAATATACATAATATGTACTTACTTCCCATCATCTGCTTTTGTTGGAGTAGTCGCGATAGTTATAGTTATTATAAAAGTTTGCTAGCTCTGAAATTTGTGAAGACAATGTTAATAAACAGAATAGGGCGAGCGCATTAAACAAATTTTTAACTATAGGTACTTTGGAGACCATGCTCGAAGCAATTTGCCTTGATGATGTAGAGGAGGTTTGTTCCTGCTTCATAACGTATTAAAGTTTATTTTCTTTCAAATCATATCACATTTTAATTAACTCATACACACACACCAGGAACGCATGAAACTCATAAAAGCTTTTATTAATATCACAATACCGAAAATCGATTAATTTAGCAACACGAAATGCGGGCGTCGCCGCGTCGGTGTATCTCCGGGGTTGCTATGCGACCCCTACGGCTCGCGTCCGACCCCCGTGGCACCCCTGTCCGAAGATTATTTATTTGTTTATTTCTTAGAGCACTTAGAAAATATCGTAATGTTATCGTTTTTATAACAAAAGTCTCCTTGAGTTGGATTTGGGGCAAAATGTCGGGTGTTACTTATTGGTGGGTGACAAAGAATGAATGGTTGATGGCGTAGCAATAACTTTAAACTACAAAGATTTACTTAACGACTAAGAACTAAAACAAATCTAAGATGGTAAATTACTATAATTTAATTGAGCCAAAGAAGAATGATGGACAGTAAAAGGGCTACCCCTTTTTGAGGAGTTGGTAGTAAGGTTAAATCAAAACCTATGCCTTATAATAATCGACTGATCTCTGCCTCAAAGCATACCTGTCCTGTATCCATCTTTACTTTATTTTCCCAAGTTAGTTGCGCATTCCAAACACGATGTCTGCAGGCGTCGAGTGTCATCGCTCAGCTTTATCTTTTTAGTCAAAGACGGTGCGATATATTTCATGCATATCCCTGAAGTTAGGTATTATGTAGCACCACATAACTTCAGGGATATGCAGTGTGTTCAGAAAATGACAATAAAAACTGGACAAGTGCGAGTCAGACTCGCGCACCGAGGGTTCCGATCAAGTCTGGATTTTTTTCCGATACCTCATCATCTGCCTAGCCTTTTCCCAATTATATTGGGGTCGGCTTCCAGTCAAACTGGATTCAGCTGAATACCAGTATTTTACGTAGAGCGGCTGCCTACCAGACCTCCACAACCCATTAACTGGGTAACACGGTATACATACTTACGGAAGTTTATAAACTGTGAAATTAAATATAGCAGGTAAGATTGAACAAACTTAACTTTAGATATTGTTGAAAAAATGTTCTCCCATACATCAATGTTTGTATTACAGTTTATAATCGTATTTTTTTATATGATAAAACTATAAATTCCCAGTTTTCAGACTTTTTCCTGTACTTGTAAGATCTATCTTCTTGTCAAATTTCATGAATCTAGGTCAACGGGAAGTGCCCTATAGGTTATGATACGCTTGCGAGCATCAAAATTTTTATATTTCTATGGTTGTATGTAACCTACTCAAGTACAAAACAATATAACCAAAAATCCGAATGCAGTACCAGGAACACATACCTTCCTAACAGTAACTGATCAATCTCGCGTGACATATCAACATGAACGAGTATCGAACAGACTTTATCATCTGAGCTTTTATCATCAGGCTCACTCTCAATTGTGACGCCGTTTAACCTCAATTGGTTAATTCACACTTTGCTTAGCGTCAATTAAATATAATTACTTGATTATAGCCGGGGTGTCTCGTCATTGTTATATCACGCGGTTACGGTTCGCATTTGTTTCTACTTTTGCTAAATTGTTTACTTTACTTTCAGGAAGTCACGAGAATGGCCTAGGACTAACAAATTTGGGGTTAAGCAAATCGGGTGGATGGGTCACGATTGCCACAACACGATCCTTATAGTACCTATAAACTACTGTTTTGAACTGTGATTGTAAGATGTAATGAAAATGACGACAAACCTATAAAGGACCCACGACCTCATCCCACCGGCCCCCTTCCACCATCGGACATCTAGACGCACTGCAAGTTACCATCCCTACCTTGTTGCTATTCCACAAATTCGCACTAAACGTTTCCAAACGTCTTTCATAATGCGCACAGCAAAGGAGTGGGACTCTGCCTGCGTCTGTGTTTCCGAACGCATTCAACCCTAATCTCTTCAAAATTAGAGTAAACAGGCTTCTTCTGGGTAAGCTCGCTCCATCATCGACTTTGTCTCTGTCATCTATGACCTAGACTAGAGTCAAGAGCAAACCCATATTAAATTTAAAAAAAAAGTATTTCCGTAAATATGAGAGGAGGAGGAAATAGACTTCATTGTATAAAGGTAAACTTTTTTTTGTCTCTGGCTTTTGTGCACTGTCTCAACTGATAGAAAGCGATGATGTGATCGACGATGGAGCACGCTCGTCTAGAAGTAACCTATTCATTCTTGTGTTGAAGACCCCTAGGTAGTAGCTATCAGGAAACACAGACTCAGACACAGATAATAATGTTATAGATAACGAAAGAGAAGCACACAATCAAAGTCTTCAAGTTTCACAGGTTCAGATTTGAACGAGTCATCGCAAGTTCTCATTGTCTGGCACTACAAACATTTTAACTGCACTCGAGGAGAAAAGTTACAGTTCAACATTAACGGAATTTATGAGCGTGACTCAGCGGAACCATGTTAAAGTCAACACAGTCAGACTTTAGTTAACTTTACGAATACTTTACAAGTATTTCTTAACTTTAAAGTGTGGTGTAAGTTGTAACTATACGTGGAAAGTTAGGGAATATAAGTATAATTTAAATTGAGTAGATCACTGACATTGGTGTTAGACAAGATCGTAAACCGAGTAATATCACCAACCCGTCTTGAACAAGTGCCTTCGCAGTTTGAGAAGATATATTTCCCAGCAGTGGGTTTGTAACATGCCTTACTATTGAAAGTAGTATTACTATTGGAAGCCCGCGACACTGTTCCCAAACACTACAAAATCTGAGAGCCAGAATGTACAGTGGTGAACATAAGAAAAACACGGAGTCAATGAAACTCCACGAGTCCTGGAGAAACGGTTCAACAGTCTACGTTTAGAAAAGAACAGCGTAAGAGTAAGAAAAACTTTTCCACTTTATTATTGAGCACATGGGTATGCCATCATAACATGAATTAAATGACTGGTTAAAAGGATATTGGCAAGGCAATAGCTATGGGTGGAACAGCCCGAGTTTATAGAAGAACTCAAGCTTTCGACAAACGATGTCTCCCTTTGTTTGACAACACTTGTAAATGTCACCGGAACATTGCAGACTCCGTAATATTGAAATAAATCTTTATTAGATTATCTAAATTTCTCGATATATTATGAAAAAATCTTTTGTACACAATAAATCCCATCCAAATTCAATAGTTTACAATATATCCGTGTCTTATTAACAAAAAATATTAGCAATTTCACGCGATATTTTAGAATATAACGGCGTTTGCAATTTTCCGGTGTTATTGTAGCGACCAACATAAATTCTGCCACAAGAAAAACAAAGAAAGCGATTTTTTATGGCAACTAAAATAACCGCAACGCCGCCTATCTTGGCAGCCACGAACTACCAACGAAATCCTGCATCGCGCAAGCAAAGTTCTCCGTGCGATTTGAACATAGTCCGAATATCAACTATTGAGCAGTTGCCCACCGGACACAACAACCGTCCGGTCAGAGGATCTTTCCTTATCAATGGAGGTTTAATATAACTACATCGATAAATTATATTTATTTTGTAAGTACGAGTAACACTTTTACACGTCAATCTTTTTTGGTAATTTTAAGCAAGATGAGGCCGGTTTTTTCTAGCTGACTACCCTGAGAAGAAACACCGAAACAAACTCCCTTTTCAAAGAGAGGTCAAAGTCTCTTTTAAAGTCCATACAATCCGTACCTACTGGTCAAATCATATGAGAACCATGTAGGTTAGTGTCTGAGATGGTCTTTTGAGGAATGTGCCACACAATTTGAGTGGATCTGTCAAAACAGTGCAAGCATTTTTCACAGTTTTCACAGTTATCGCGTAGCTTAAACTTAGAACTTTAAGGAGCTCAACGAATCGACGAACAACATATGTAAAGCGTTCAGTACAGAAAGGCAACCAAGTACGCAGTATATTGAAGTAAAAGTTAAACCTTAGTGTTGTTTTTGCGTCACTAGTTAAAAATAGAATGTCTCGTCAAAATGGCGAGGGATGAAAATAATCACTTTAATTAGCTGAAGCACATTTAAGCCGGATACACAAACAAAGGAAGACCTTTAGATAGTCCGACGATAACAGGAAATATTTCTAAAAATAGTAGTCAAGATCTCTGTCTCACATAATATCTGGATTCAGACATTTGACGTCGTTCAGAAACTTTTGACGGAGATAGTTGAAATGAGAGTATGGTAATATCGAAGGATTTAGGTCCAATATAACTTCTTTTAAACCACCTTTTTAATACCTGTCAATGAAAGTTTGCAGTAGCCCCAAGTAGGTATATGAAGAAGAGAAATCTTGAAATATCGAGATTAACAAGCGAAGCTTGAAAGAAATACAATAAGTTGACGGTTGGTTGAAGGTTGACTGGTAGAGAATGCCTTGATGCATTAAGTCCGCCCATGTACCACTATTGTATATAAAGTTTAAATAAATAAATAAATAGAAAAGACTAAATATAAATGGAAAACGTGTTTAGAGAGATAATTGAAGATTTGAAGTATGTGCTGAACACCTAAATATTTGGCGAAGGATCATGATGATAGTAATCAAGTTTTTAGAAGAAATTATTGCCGTGTGCCTTCGTATTGCTCTACGACTTTTCTGGAACCATTGAAATAGTTTCAGTTAGTTAGCCTTAGAGATGATTCAGACTGGAATAGATTAACCATTTGAATACCAGAGCAGCTTGAAGCTGGTACTTACTGTAATTTGACTGCGACCACAGTTTAAGAACCGTTATCGTTATTGAAAAATAATTTCACTGAACATTCATCCTTTAAAATGAAATAGGTACTTGTTATTTTTTAATTCACGCTACAATTTTTCAAACATTCAAGAACTTCTAGTACGAACACATCGGCGTACCCCCGACACCAAGCCACAAATTCGACGTACTTTTTGTCACATATTTTTGACATTTGGCGTACAGGGCACGAGCTTGCTTGTCACGTATTTGTGACAATGGCGTTCAAAAGGTTAAGTAGGTATTCTTTTATTGAGAAATGCAATTTTAAGAACCATAGACAAACAACATTGTAGGTTATGGATCAATATATTGGCCTTTTTGCAATATTTCCGTAGGTATATTTATTCAGCTGCATTGACAAAATCACACAATAATACCTCTGTTGTGCGATTCCAGTTACAACAAAAATAACTAATAGGAACAATGTGCGTTATTTATTGTTTCACGGGTACATACCCGTTCGTTACGTTATGAGTAACAATAATATTTATTTATCGCTTTCCCGGAACTCGTGATAACGGTTATCAACAGGGCTGCCACGTGCGATGATTATGCTTTTATTTATAAGTTATTACTTATGTTAAATCAATTTATGTAGAATTCAGATAAGGAATTGTTTCTAAAGTGTCTCTTCTTCCTGTTTGTGATGGTTTACACTTACCTCGTATTTGTTATGATGAGCCTAGGTACTTTTATAACACAGGTGTAAAACACCTCATTAGGATGATATTGATGTTGATTTAATTTAAGTAGGTTTAAAATATGGTCATTCTTTACCAATGCATTCACTTTATTTTGCAATTGAATGGAACGTGTTGACTGCTTTCTGATTCCGACTTCGGAACTCGGAGTGATAAGACTCTTAGATATAATATATCTGTCACCGGAAAATGGCAAACGCCGTAAGATTGTGAAATATCGCTTGACATTGTTAACTATTTGTTCTAAATAAGACACGGATATACTGGAAACTATTTAATTTGGTAGGGATTAATTGTATACAAAACGATTTTTTCATAATACCTATAATTCTCAAAAAACTATAATTTAATCAAAATTTATTACAATTTTACGGAATCTGCTTTTTCCGGTGCCATATCTATCTAATGATAAAACATCACTATATTTATTTTCATTTCATATGATTTTATTCCAACGTTTATTTATTTTTATTGTTTTATTCATTGTGATTTTTTTATACTTCCCCTACATTAAGATCACTTCCTAGTCTAGGAATCTCAAAAACATCGAAAAACATCACACACGTAGATACCTGAAAGAAAATCGCAACCCTAATTGATAACGAGCATAAAACGTTAGTCTGTGGCCGGACAGCCCTGCGGTGATAGCACCGCGATATAATATAATATTAAGTGAGTCGAACGCGTGACACTCGAGAACGCGCCTCCTATCGGAATATTATATAAGTACCACGAATTTCCACTAGCTGCCGCAAAGTTTTCGAAATGGACTGCTAAGTTAATCATATTGTTGAAGTTAAATGACGTAGCTATAGGAGTCGACGATAAGTTTTTAGTAAGTTACTGCGAGTGCGGTTACGAATCGATTTGTCATGTATAGTGATTATTTGCAATTTGCTTATTACTTTGTAAATGCGTCCTGACTGTCGATAGAATCGAGGGAGTCTTTCGCTACAAAAGTTAATTTTACGTAAAAATCCATCCGGATATAATTATACCTTTTAATAAGTAACTTATAAATATCCATCCCTTCGGAACGCGATTCTTTTAACAGTAACCAGCCGGTCGATTCTGTCAACATCGCACCGTGTACACTGATGTGGAGTGAGCTAAGTGAGCTGTTATTCCATCTTATAGCCGATCGTCCACCGCCAACTAAACTAAGTTTAGCTTAGCTCTAATAGTTGGGCCAGTTTTTCATACATGTGCGTCCACCGCAAACTATGCCAGCCGGACGCACATGTATGAAAAACTGGCTCAACTATTCGAGCTAAGCTAAACTAACTTAGTTTAGTTGGCGGTGGACGATCGGCTTATTTGTATGGATTGACAGCTCATTACAGCATCTCGCACGATTACAGAATCGCACTGCCTAAGTAGCTATTTGGTGATCGCGGCTAAATGACAACTATCACACTATATAGTGTGTATGATTTTCATTGTTCCTGCAATATTGCTGCCAAGAGATCTAGCGCTCCATTTAGTCTTACTCCGTCTTAATACGTATTGATATTCGCGAAAATATCAGCTTGCAAGCTTATAATTAATCCGAAGTTGAAAGTACCGTTGCTTATGTGAGTTACTTGATACTGAATCAGATTCCAATGGTTAATGAAAAGCTACATATACGATGTATTTTGAATTTAATACAGGCATGCGGTGTGATCGAGAGGAAATGGATGTTAATTAAATACGTTGGTGGAAATATTTCTCTATTTATCTTCATAAACCGTATATTGCTGTATCGTTCACATCATCGCATTAATCATCATTACGCTTATTAAGGAATTCGTTTCGTTTTGCGCTTCAGTTTTCATAAAAATACCTACGTTGTTTAAAAGTGATCAATCCCTAAACATACTTATTGATAAGAAGCTTCCTTTTCCATGGTCTTTTAATATCTTTTTGCCTGCCGAAGTAGGAAACTCATTTCCTTTCAGTAAGCTGTAGGCACACAAAACGTCTCCTGAATACCCTACAAGCGACGAAGAACAAGTACACTTCTATATCTATCTGTGAGCCTAGTACTAGATACAGCAGGCTAAGCACCGGCGAGACACGAGCGAAAGTCCCTCGCTACGATATAATTCGAATACCTACGTACGCTACTGGGTACGGACAGCAGATTAAGTTTGCTTTGATGGTTCAATTTAATAATTGGTCATTCATTACATGTCATTTAATTAATAGCAACTTTTAAGGGTTCTTCACGAGAATTATTTATTATTTAATACATATGTTTGAACCTGTTTACTAAGTTACTAAGGACACGGAATATGCCACAGACAATTATTTGGATTATGAATTAGCATTTCAAGAAAAGATGATTGAGATTCTGAAGATAAGCTGCAAGATTTTAGACACGGTATTATGTGTCTAGTGTACATTTTAACAATAAGTACCCAATTAAGTTGTAGTAGTTGTAACAAGTAGGCAAATAATAATAAGATATTGTTTCCTTTTTTTCTTACAGTAATAATATGTTTTTTCTTGTTGGAAACATAAGAAGCTAATTACGATAAATTATTCTGGATAGAATAATGTCACTTTAGCTAAAATATACGATATTGCTGAAAACTAGCGATGCTTCTGGCACGAGAATCGAACATAATGCAATGTGACATTATTTGCAGGTATTTTGCAGCAATTAAATATTGCTGATATATTATTTTATCACCAGTTTTATTCGATTTAGGATAAGATATAAAAATTACCACTCATTCTCACTGGACAAAACTTAATCCGGGAAATAGTTTAGTCTTTTTCAACCATTAAATTAATTTTACGAGAAAACCTCTTTGAACTCTTAAATTCTATGAAAACGTGCGAAAATAATGCAATTACACTTTTTATAGGAGAGGAAATAAAAACAAGAGTTAGCGTGCAAACGTTACCGCCTCCCCGTGTAGTTTTTCAGCGCAGTGAGAGTGGAGTGGGATTATACATAATTGTGTGTTTATTTAGGGTTTCCTGCCAGACGCTGCCTGCCTACTACTGCTCGCCTGTGCCGCCCTGGTACTCGCTCACGTAATTATATCTGGTGGGGCTCGCCCCTTGCCGTTTGCCGTACGTTAGGCACTTTATTAAATGTCGTTTGTTACGCCTTAGGTATTTGCTGCTTGTCTGGGTATTTTCTGGGACTACTCAAATAAAACATTATTATTTTTTAGAGTAGTATGTTATCGACTACGACGAATCTGGAAGGATTCTAACATAAATCCTAAAAAACAGCATTGTGTAAACCCCGATTAAATTAATCGATGATGATGATGGTGAAAAGCACAATGCTACCCGGTTACCTTCAAGTTAAGAAAACTCACTATAAAACAATATATAGAACGTCTAAGAACTTAAAACTTAGGGCCCAAGAGCGTTGCCTTGTGTGCTCCGCCCCGCATTTACTCAACGCGTTCCGCTCGGCAATTAGTGCAGTGGCGTATTCAACTGCCAACAAATTAAAACTATTAGAAATATACCTCGGAGAAGTTCTTTGTATAATCTTCGCTTATAATTCGAAAGAAACTAACTGTGCTTACTCAAAAGAATGGCTTTGTAGATCCTTTGGTAAATTATTAATTTATTAGTATTACACATAACTATAACTTACGCTTACAATTCCAAATAAGTATAATGTTAGAAATAACTTTTCCTCAATACAGTTACGTATTAGCAAAGGATGTGAAAAGCTTATTTTCTTATAACAATGTATTTTCCTACGGATGTTGCGTCCTCGATGTTTGAGTTACCTCCTTATTCATGGTTCTATGGTACCTATCTATTTTATTTGTTCCATGAAAGTATGAAATTAACTCTTAAACTCTTTTAGGTAATTAAATTATTAAATTGAAACACCTGTATTAATCAATGTTTGAAAAATGAATCAAATAAATCTGATGATAAAATAATTAAATATGCAAAAGCGAGACACTAACGAAATACCCTTTGCGGCAACAAAAACATCGAGATTTACATACATAATCAATTTCATTCATTGATTTATATATGTGATAGGCGATACAAAACAATAATAACATTAATATCAAGCTATTCGTAAACGCGTTACAGTCAATTGGTTCCATAAAGGCGACAATATTATTGTATCGTATGGGAATATTATTGTGAATTTTGGATGCTGTTATTTTGAATATATTCTACAGAAGTTATTACCTACTCATGTATTATTGGTACCTAGATTTGAAATTGTATAAATGAAAAGATATTTTGAACATGAGAACCATGTACGTAAATCAAACATGCGCCCATAACGTCTCAACTTCGATTCTCTCTTCTTAAAACCCTTAAAAAAAACTCTCAAAAGCTAAAGCCCTCATTACACGAACCACATTCATCTCCCTTTCCTTATTCATCAATGTGTAACCTCCAGTGCTCCACTGGGTCCCTGGTCCCGTACATTAACGATTTTTAATGCGCCGTGTAGCGTCGGCGGCTAATGAAGCAATGTGTCTGTCGCCGTCATTATTCATTATATTGTGCACGTCGGACTCCGCTTTATTCCGATACAATTCTGTCTGATCGTCAGCCCGATTCCAGATAGCGGAAACGAGTTAAATTGTTTTCATTTAATGCGGGGTAAAGTGAGTGTTGCTGTTTTTGTTGTCAGTGGTTTTGTACGAAGAGGATGGTCTAAATGACATTCTATCAGCGATCTCAAATGTAATGTGATTGACATCCTACTGTAAAGTCACGTGTCAATCCCCTTTTCTATATTACATTTCGGCAATCGATTGGTATCTTTGATACATTTATAACACGCCAGGTCAAAAGATAATATTTTAAGAAGAAGCTGCGGTCATCAATACTCAAGCTCCGTTCGGGATGTGTCCGAATTTTCAACTAAAAACTTAATTCAAATTCATAGGCAGCGCGTTAGGATAGGACCGGCCGATAAGGCGACCTCCAAAGTCCTTCATAAAAAATATTCAATACTTATTATTCGTGCTATAAAAAAAACGTATCGTGGCATGGGAAGTGGGAATAGCGGCTAGTGATGTGTGTTACTAGCTTTTAGGAATTTATCGATGTCTTCTGTTAATTGTAACAATGGCTTTCGACTGCTGCGTGAATTCAGCATTTATAAAGTACACGATGGTTTGTTAAATCTTTTATGTCAATTATTGATAAATATTTAGATTCACTACCTATAATATGTAGGGAGGACTCCCCTGACATAATAACTCAACTGTAATGAGAGCCAATAGATGGCTAAGACTGCGTAGACTTTGCCTTTCAGTCGGTTGAAATTATACAACTAGGTACCTACAAATTATCGTTCTCAGACCTTACAATTCAAGACTTCAAAATTTGCATAATTTTCCAATAATATCGAACTTTAAAAGACGTCATTTAAAAACGCATCAGTAGACATATCGATTTAATTATCGATAACTGTATAAAAATTGATCTGATTTACGACGAGCCAAGTTGAGAGTATGCAAAAACTGAACTTGCTACTATCATTCAACATTTTTTTCATTGCCAAACCTGTGTGACTGGATGGCTGGTTGAATTGAAACTGGTTTTGCGAAATATGCAATCACTGATCTTCTGGCTAGATAGGTATCTACTGAATAAAATACTAACGATGTTACACAAGGTTTTAGATAGATTTTAAATGTATGCGCTTAGAATTTATTATTATCATTATCCTCTAAACTCTATTCAAAATCTTTGAATAAATCAACAAATTTAAGTTTAGAAAAGGTGCGTATCGCTCTTTATTTACTAACTTATAGTGGAGTTTCGACGTGTATATAAGCTAGAGTTTTAAGTATCTATTTTGTTAATTTTCCAAGCGAAAGATTTCACCACGACGCGTCGTTTATTTCCTAACTACAAACAGTGTAATGGGAACATTGTGTTCTTAGTAATTACAGGGTCTTAAGACACTATACCTACCTAAAAATAAAGTAGGTACGTGGGCGACATATCGACACATGCGACACGCGACGCACATCCCTTATATTTTTTGTGGGGCTTAGGGCGCTACCTGGCTCCTCGCTCTCGAACGAAGGTAGGCGTTTCTGGGAAGCGTCGACACTTGATAACTGCGATAAACTCGCAACGACACAACGCGCGTTCCCTATGAGAACTGTGCCTTATTATGGAGGTTTATTGGATACTGTGGTATTGTTCATTAGATATGTTGTTATTACTGAAATTATAGACATTCTTCGATCGGGTGTCTGAGGACAAAAGCACTAAAGAGATTCAATATTGAAGCTAGATACTAACTTATGGAACTACTTAGACCGGCAACAAAACAAACATCCTAAGATTTAGACGTACTTCAAAACTAACAACACGGAGTTATTAAGAATCCCTAATTTCCTATGATCAGTTTTTTATGAGCTCTTAACACGAAAAGGGTACCGCGCTCGGTTATTTGCAGCAGGTACCTAACTGCCGGTAAAACCTAGATTCCGTGGTTTGCGTGTCTGTAAACTTTCCAGTGATTAAGCTATTTCCCCATAATTCTATCGCCCTAGTAGGTCTTGTAATTAGTAAGTTAGTAAATCTTCTTCAGGCGCCTTTCAATTAGTTATCTATTGAAGGTAAATTGTCTATTTCTTGGACCTGTCATGCAAAATTATAGTGGATTTCTTATTCACGATTTTTCCTGGCTTCTGGTATGATTTAAAGATTGTAGCTGTAGATATTGCTATATCCCACTAACTGTATCAAGAAATATTGATATCTTCCAAATTACAAAAGGAATGCCTAATCGAACAAACTCTCTACTAACAGTGAAGTGTGTTGATGAAGTGCAGATCAAAGGGCCGCTCGCAGCAAGCTGTTAACTCGTCGTATTGACTGACTCTGGCATCGAACATCACTCGATGTCCACCGACTGCCCGATGTTGACACTCCACATATTTGACTGAAGTGCCCTCGGTCAAACTGATAAGTGAGGATCGTAAGGAATCTCCATCCAATTCCTTATCGCCTGGTACTATAATTTTGGCGTTCGAATAAAGGTATTTTGTTTAATTAAAATGAATAAGCATTGTTGTATTTGTGTCTAAGGCTTGTTACACACGTACCACAACCACATAACACCGTCGACAAAAGGTGGTCAATCTGTGGTTACGTGTGAATAGTGTCGCTACGGCTTCTTGCGGTTGCCTTGTGGTACCTACAAAATGTGGATGTGTTTTCGATGTGGCCGGGCCGTGTGAGTGGTGTGTTCGCGTTGTCGCTGGTGGTTGCGTTGTGGTTGCGACGTGGCTGCGATGTGGTCGGTATCACACACGCGGTAGATTATGTCGGCAAAATGTCGTCCGTGTGAATTTAACTATTAATTTTCATACAAATTAGCGCCCGCCCGTGTTGTAGTGTGGTTGTGGTACGTGTAAAACAAGCCTAACCGCCACATCGCAAACACATCCATATTTTGTAGGTAGGTACCACAACGCAACCGCAAGAAGCCGCAGCGACACTATTAACACGTAACCAGCTTGACCACCTTTTGTCGCGACGGTGTGGTGTAGTTGTGGTACGTGTGTAACAAGCCTAATTAGAGACGTTGATGTGTTCGGAAATTATGAAACCAAATACCCTCTTTGAATTATTTTATCGGAGCCTATTTTGGTTGAGAATTTAAAAAAAAAAACATGATCGCCTTTACAGCAGACCAATTTCCTTACATTTCATTACATGGTCAGAAATTCTGAATTTTATCGACAAAATATGAAAATGAAACCATTTCCCGAATCGACACGATAGTAGGGGCAATAAAAATTGCGTGGGTTTGCACAAAAGTTGAAAACAGCGGGGTTGGGCTACAAGATCGATGGTGGGTGCATTTTTTATGGTAATGTACTCGCCCCGGGCCAACGCTGTTCAGCGCTGCCCATTGTACGAACTACATGCGCTTATAATATCTGCACTGAAATATGGACTCCTAGTATTTCCAGCTAGGTTTGCAGCTTCCAGTGTAACCAGAAAATTCACAAATTTTCGATAACGAACCGAAAAGATGGAAATTCTGTGCCTATGAAAAAGTAATACAGCCCATAAAACTACTATAAGCTGCCAGTTGAAGCGGCTATCGAGAATAACCTAATCTGAAAGTATCAAACTACAAATGAGTTATCGAGAAATTCTGTATCGCGGGGGAAGAGGCGTTAATCAATAATGACTGCTAATTACTGTACTAATTTGAAAAGTCATCCATTTAATTTAAGAAATTAAGCTAATAATGTAATAAAACGTAAACATAACAACATGAGAAATGTTTAATTAGTGTTTACTGCTAATTACTATCTACAGAGAAGCAGTTAAGACACGATGACTTAGAACTGAAAGCATTTGCGGTTAGTGCGAGACTGGTTGTAATTAAACTTCGTAGTATAGGTATGACTGCAGCAAGAATGGCAAAGATTAGAGTATTATACAAATAATTAGTACCTACCTACCTGCAGTTAGATAGTGGCTACTTTGTATTACTATCATTACATCACAGGTTTGCAATCCAATATAAAACTTTGGCTATTTCATCCAACACAAACTCCCGCATGCCTTAACGATGGACAAATGTATCTCATTAAACTGATGCAAAAATGTTACAACACAAACATGTTATAACGTTAAGCAAAGCTATATTTAACCACAATACCAAGGCACTAATTAAAACTACATTGAAACATTCGCGCGATTAAATAACTAAAACGAAAAATTGTCTATTTGCAATCTACATTTTGCTACAACTTCTAAGTAAAATAAATTATTTGCAAAAAAGCCTGAGATCAATTAAGATTGTCTGTTTTTGCTTTCTTTAATTACGGCAGGATATCAAATTGTAATGGTACTATTATGTAATAATTCAAAAATTACGAGGTTTACGTTGTGTGCTTAGCCATTCCCCACCTGCGGGCTTATACCCCCATCGGCTGCGCAAGCTCAAATATCAAGCATCCGATTAAGCTTGATAAAGTATCAATTAATAACGCTGCGTTTACAACGTTGTACAATAATACTTATTAAAGGAACACCTGTCTGGTAGAAATAGGCTGCGTGTGCACTGGACACTTGTTTTTCATTTTTAGTTTGAGAAGTAAGATTAGAATTAAATTACAGTCAAGTTTGGAAAGGTGGCCGTTATGGACTTAAAACAGTTCGAATAATTGTTAGCCTCTCTAAACACATCATTCAATTCTATAGCCATTAATATCCTGAGGTAGACCCCTGAACAAATTCTGCCAGCGCCAAGTCTCAAACACAACGTAATACAAGTTAGCGATGCACAAAGACCTTAAAAGCAATTTATCTAACGAATGCAGTGTCACGATAATCGTGACAGCAGATTAGAAGGTGTAGGATAAAGCCAGTTGTTTGTCTATGCTAAGGCTAAAGGCTAAGGCTAGACAACGCCTACGCAGTAGTCCTACGACGATTGGACGGAAAAGAAACAATAATAACCGACTTCAACAATAAGCACAACGATTTCAATAAAGGCATAACAATCAAAATAATTCTTTCTCGCTTCACAGTTTACCATACCTAACCGTTAATAGATGAGAGAATTAATAAGCAGATACTTAAATATTAAGGTTGTGACTGATTAAGTGATTAGTCACAACCTTGACAACCTCCTCTAAGTAAAGTCAGTTAAAAAAGGGGTTTGAAAACCCTCAGTAGGCAATCATTATCGAAAACTACACTGAACTCATTACGGCTTGTAATCTCCTGCGTCACACACAAAGGAGCATTGTGAGTTTCAACGGAACCTCAGTCGCAAGTGACCGCAACTACAAAGTTGTAATCGTAGCTCCGTGCCCATTGCCCGAGGCGACTCAGTTGCCCGCCGCATTTGCATTTACTTCATAGCACCGGAAACCAAGCTCGTTCGGACTTGTTGCTATAAAAATGCAGGCACTCCAATTAGAATAATTTCTAGCTTTACTGCATGAAATAATACATTGCAACATGCTAACCGAAATCATGCACGAGAAACTTGAGTGACAGTTTGAAAAGAAAATGGCAGATTGGTTTGCGAAAAGAATGTTGACAACATTGTAACTGATATGAATAATCATCATTAACGATGACGGAGGATAAAAACAAGGAATGTATCGATTACGTGTCATGCAACGCGAGTAGCAGAAGTTGATTAAAAGGAAAATTGTGAGTAATCGACGGGCTGGTCTTGTTGTCAAGGCTCAGTGAAAGCCTGTCATCACACTAGACAGCCATTACAAATGAGACAAACTTTGAATCGGCGACGAACACGCAAAGGATGGTGACACTAAATGGTTTCACAGCTCGTGGCGCTCCGTTTAACTCATCAGGGGATCATATAAGTGAGATAATATATGATTTATAGATATGAAGTAATGAAAGAGAAAATAACGAAGGGTCGCACTCAGACTTATCTATCGCGCTACACTGTAATTGCAATTAAAAGTTTAGACGCGCCGTAGTTGTGGACTATCTGTGTAGTACCCGCCCACTTCATACGGTGGTGTTTCACAAACATGTCACAAATATTCGTAACGAGAGTAGTATTTTAAAGAAATCATAAAGTGCAACTGAATCGACTACAAATTGTGCAACAGAGAGTTCTGCAATATCAATAGTTTCCGAAAATGGCTTACACTAACCAGTGTTATGTTTCGGATCCTACTTAAAAGAAGAGTAATGTTTAAATTATACTGAAGTGCCTAGATCATGAAAAGACTAGCTTACAAAGTTACAATCAGATACATGATCAGTGAAATACAACCTGGTCATATGAAAGATTACCTGCACGCAACTGAAAACCTGAGTGTATTGCGTGTATACGCCACCTTTGGACCAAAGTGTTTTCCAAGAGGATCGCAAGCGTGACTGCAATTTTACAGAACTAACCTTTTTTCAAGGGAATACTTAAGCAGTGACATTTAAAGAAACCGGTCAATTACCAGTAACTAGTACGCCACGTTTCCCGTATCGTAGGCTGCGCGTGATTCACTGAGCTGCACTCAGTGGCACTGAGTCGATTCTTTGCTATTTCCGTCCATTAGTGTAACATTGTACTTTTTGTGACTAATGCCTAACTCATTGTTGCTGATAAATTGGAAAATTTGTATTTTTAAAGCCGATTTGTTTTGGCTAGACAAGGAAAACCACAACTTGTTTAGCAAAATATTATAAAAAACCTGTTTTCAGCATTTTAGCGTTTTTACAACTCTTTTGATGATTTTGTCTCCTAAACGAGTTCTGAACAACTAGAAATAGGTAAGTTCATAGCTCATTTATTATTTTGGTATCTTACATGACTTCGAAACTTCCCACCGATACCAACCGATGATAGATTCGCACCTACGGAACGCCTAGAGGGAAACCTACACA
Organism: Mamestra configurata; assembly: GCA_002192655.3. Lineage (NCBI taxonomy): Eukaryota > Metazoa > Arthropoda > Insecta > Lepidoptera > Noctuidae > Mamestra > Mamestra configurata. The sequence goes on from NDFZ01005386.1 coordinate 477,575, forward strand.
ACTATTACTCATAGACGAAGGTACGTGTATTGCCTAAGAAGGGCCATAGGTGGTTGGTCACGATGGCCATAAACCGATGCTACCAGTAGAATGCCAAGCGGTAAAATCCATGACTAACGTTCAAGACATCTCTACGCCTACCGCAAACTGAAACAACTAAGGGCCTTGGGCCTTAGCAGATAATACTTTTTGCTCGGATAATCAATGTTTTCGTTACTTTTCTCAAGCTGAATCAAATGATAGAAAAACGGCCTATAGAAATAGCACAATTTTGCTCTCTATGCCTTAAAAGCTACAGTTCAAGCGACCTCTGCAGCCGCGGAAGTAGTAAAGTTTTGGGCCAACAAAATATTACATTGTGTTGTGGCAGCGACACGAAGAAGTATGCAACCAGTCGCTAAAACACAAGGCAAGTGCAAGACGAGCCTAAAAGTAGAATGTCTTCTAAAGCCAAGCAAAATACTTGCTGGATCATTGGTTAGGTATATTGGCTACTCGATTAACTTTAGCATTTGAGATTTAAACGTCATGGACACAAGTATTATGAATGACGTTTGCTTTTGCAAGCGGCCTTAATGTTAACAAGAATTCAATGGTGCTACAAATTCCGAAGACTTACTTACGTTCTAATCATCTTCACTCGTATGAGGTAAAAAAACATGTACTGCAGTAGTTTTAATATCCGATCCCTAAAGCAGAAAGGGGATCAGGGACCTCGCCAAAAAGCATGGCCCAGAGCTTATTAACTGCGTACAATTTTGAAGGGGAGACGAAAATCTAATAACAGTCTCCCCCTAATGGAGAATTAGAGTTTTAGGAGTAACTTACGAGAGCTTAAAGTATGTCGAGATTAACCATAGCCATGATGTTTACCTGTAACAGAAGAAATTGAAAATTAGTATGGCAATGTTGAAACCGCTAACGTTGTTAAAGAGTTATTCAAGGTAATTAGCAGTAAAACTCTTGAAATATGTAAGTCTGAGACGCCCAAAAACAGGCAAGGAAACATGACACTGGAGTTCACACTTAACAGTCCAATAAAACCAAGATGTCGATCCGTCCATACGTGTGTACTTCCAGCACATATATTTCCCATCGTTACTGCGGCAACAAAACCAGGACTACATAATAGAGAGGAGCACATGTGGCGAATCGAATTACCCACACATTAGAGCTGTTTAACGTTTTATTTGTTTTTTAAGCGCGGGCGCCGGCGCGTCGCTTTGCTTTATGACCGGTAACTATGGGCACTACTGCACTAGTCTGGATATATGGGGTCCTGGTACGGTGGGTTCAACTTAAATAGAATCGTTTGGTAAACCTTTTCACTAAAATTTAGAACTGTTCTATTAAACGCCAAGTTGTTAAGTTCAGCAATCAAGAACTTTATATGGACTTGTTTTATTCTGAACCACGTAATAAAATTAGATAGAATGGTGAATGAGTAGGCGCATGGAAAACAGGTGAGGAAGGTACACAGTACATACTAAAAAAAATGCATTTAGAAAAACTATAAGCGCACACTTCGCCGCGGATAATGTCATAAACAAAACTACACATGAATCTATTTGAATTTTAAACTGTCTCATTTCCAGTGTCGTCACTTCCCAGCTCGCAAAGGGCTGTCCCGCAGCGGCAGCGGCGCGACAATTACCGAGGCGACACATCACCGCGACGCGTCTTAAGCACCGCAATCATTTCGCCAGTTTTCTTCACCACTGGCGCTAACGTCCGAGTTGTGAGCGACAAGCGGTCTTGGCAATCTTTGTTTAACTTCGAGTAGTTGAAAAGGAGACAGAAATGATTTTAGGAAGCACACTGAAATTACCAATGCTCAAAGTCAACAAAAAGTAGGTATAAATATATTGTTTTAACCAAAAAGTGCCATTCTATCAGCAAGCAAGATTACCAAAAGTCCATGATGCACAATTATTTGAAACTGACATTTTGGTAGCGCATATGCGTATGTTTTTGAACTTTTATGACAAGTATTTTCGCTGACAGAATGTCACTGTCGAGATCCTCTGATCGACACTATCTTATTGATTTCTTTGTTTGTTATTTTATGGACACTTGCTGTATCCGTTACAGATTGTACACTTAGGCTCAGCTTCCAAGACAAGAAAAAAAAAACAAACTTCACATCTACCGCTGCCCCGATAACTTGCGCCACCATCGTCTGTTCCCCTGGCGCTCGTCGTAGTCCCGCCACTACGCGACATTACTCATCGGTCAAGTGCGCCTCTGAGACGGAGCGGGACAGTACTACCTCCGTCTCCGTCTACACACTCGATCCAAATACTACGCGTTTCTATTTGGACTGCAACGTGAAAACTACGTCTGCGAGAATTCGAGTAGGTACTTTTAGTCTTGGAAAACTCGGATCTTCGCAAGTGCCAATTTTGGATGAGAGGCAAGCCTTCAACATACATATAGTATACCCATGAGCTTTTAATATTTTCCAATTAAGAGTCAATTCTTAACTAACTAATAGTCTAAAATATGGCGTCGAAAAATTCCTCCGCATCGCTGGCCACTGGTAATGTACCCAAAAGGCTAGCAGCTTTGCCACGTTGTATGACAATACTTATCCTTTGTCCAAGGTAAAAGCCAGCCCTTGGGTGACGCGAAGTGGTGTCAACTAAGCGTCTTGACAGATCTTGTAAACAAGTTATGAGCAATCGGACCCCATGACCCTAGAGTTTTTTATTTAAGTGTAGTATAGCAATAGTTGTACATAAATAGGTAATAATTTGTAATGAATAAATATTTTTTAGACTCGATTTTGATTATTGTCTTGTTCTTCTAACACGCTAGTTTCGATGTCAAACTATCTACAGGAAATAATGTAAAAGTTTGGTCAAAAAATCAGCAAAATTGTAACGTCTCATTTCAACCATGTTAACGAAACAGGGCACTCTGTCTGGCATGCAATATAATTCTCTCATCACATCTATCTTAGGACTTTCATCCATGACCCAGGATTTTGATAAGCTAGACGATTCATCTAATGAAACGATCGTAATGAATCCTAACGACGCTCATTACACTAACAAAGACGAAGTGCATCTATTTCTACTGCTCATCTATCTGCAGCAGCTATTTGACTGAAATAGATGCAACTATGTATGTATGTAGGTCTTCCGACATTTACGATCAGTATTCGTCGAATAGATTCTATTTCGACGTCATCTGCTATTTATTGGTCCACGATAAGTTTATATGAGTGTACATTGTCGGGTGTCTATGATTTGGGAGTATTTCCATGAATGCAGTATCGTCTACCAATGGGTTTGTTTGTCCAAGTCTCTTGATAGCAACCTCCGTCAGAGAATTGGTCATTTCTGTGTTTGTCAGTTGTCTATACCACTTCCACATTACAATCAATATGTACGTTGTAAGAACCTTGTTAATGCTCTTGATGATGATTTTGACAAATTGTCATCTTTATCAAAATCATTGACAGCTACTTACAAACACTTCCTAGTCCAGAATCAGAATAGTTATATGCCCGTTAAAGTCAATGAGTGGGTCCAATAAGAGCATTATATTCCAGTTTACATAAGTGGTTAGCAATAAACTTAGCATTTTCAACGTAACAGGATGGCATGTAGGTGGCAATTTATTTCCGTCTGTTTGGGTTTCTTACTTTGCTCATTGTGGGTGGAAATCATGTGGGTAAGTTATAGAAAAATATCCCACCTATACACACTCAATAATCAATACAACACCCTAGTAGACCACAATGCTCCAAAGCTGTCTTTTCAAAGGTTCTTTACGTCTCTACATCAGCGTTTCATATTATATGAAGCGCTGATGTAATGTAATTACGTAAAGAGAGATTAAATCTAGAAGACAATGTAGCACACATAGATAGACAAATACATGATCATAACAACCCAGTAACACAAGATCCAATGATGAGGATTGCTGGTCTTGTGTTCAGTCGCACTGCAGCCACAAGCAGCTATGCAAGGCTGGCAGCAATACTCGTAGTTGTCGGTTGTAACCACTGGCCTGAATGTGTAAGCACAATGCGATGCTGCCGTAGTTGCCACAACTATTAGCTACCGTGTAGTCTTACGATAATAGGCGATGCTATTGTAGGTACATTTATGTGGTTCGTGAATGTTCCTAGCCGACAAAATATTAAGTTCTACAACGTCTTACAATACGGGCGTGGCTATCATAAAATGTAGAATTCACCCGTTCTTTAAAATTTGTAAATGTAAGATCTAAATCAAAGACTCAGGTGAGCTCATTATACATACATGTTCGATGGTTTTCTTTCACAGGCCGTTTAAACAAATGATGGTACTTTTCTATATAAAACAAACCTTTTATCAAGTTAACTAGTCGCTACTCAGGGACAAAGCGATTTTTGGGCGGATGGGACCATTTCAACCCTTTCTGTGATACAAAAAGTGGTTGGCGATAACCGAGGGATAGGGACAGACAGGAGACAGGACAAAATCGATCGCATTAGCATATACCGACACTAACGCAAGAGACGAGGGTGTAGTCTCCGATGACCATAAGACACAATAGATTTTTTGCACTATCGACGAAAAAATAGCACTAGGAAAAGATCAAGCTAGTATCTCCAGCGAATGACGTAAGGCGAATGTGCGTCAGCGCGGATTTCGCTATGAAAACGTAATTGGATCCAGTCGCCTGCCCCGTCAGCGTTACCTAGGCTATTGTCATATTAGCAGCCAATTAACACATGACGCAAATATACGGGTTGCGTAGCATGCATTATACCATGGTATTGTCGAGTTACGGGGGAGTTACTGATGGTGGGAATGAGGGAGAACGAAAAACGAGGATTGAATCTGAATTTCAGCAGTGTTAAGGATGATACTACCAAGATGAATTCGGGATTAAAAATACCAGGCTGAAAACCGTAAAAGCTACATTTTCGCCCAAGTCTAGATCTGTATAACAGTAAAACATGTGCCGAGCGTAGCTGTTTTTTCTGGAACCGAGAACCCTAAGTGCGCGTCCAAATGAGAATGAATGAATATAGGCCACAGCGAGGCCAAGAAAATGGGAATATTTTTCACGAGAATATGTTCATTTTACTAACAAAAAATATTTTCATTTTTTGGTTAAACCTATTTTAGACAACGGAACATAAACTGCTTGCCTAAAATTGGTATATACCCGCCAGACTTTCAAGGTTTTAGAAACTTATCCGTTGGTAACAGAGCACTAAAAATTCCGCTTTTCGTTTATCCATTAAGTTTTTATGTTCCACCATAAAGTCGGGCTGGGATTAAGGTCAGAATAAGTTCGAAGTCTGTCAGCAATTAAAAGCCGAGTCTTCGGAATCCCGCGTCTAACGCATGGGTACTGTGGGTAGGTTCAGGTCCCGGATTGTTAGAGGCGCGCCTGCTCGCAAACAATGGTTTTGGATCACTGATCTTTAGATAGCCGTAATGAAGAATTTCAACCTTCGAAGCTTCGATTACCAATGTTTTTGTTATTTGAATTCTTTCTACCAATTATCACTATAACAACTTCAGCCACAAATAAAACATTGCCTCCGCATTTCAAAGGTGGACAAAGGATTAATAACAGTGCGGGCAATTAGAACTTTTTCTGAAGGATATTTACGATGCCAATTAAAAGTGAGCTTGCTAAGAATAATTATGATACGCGCTGTGTAAATCTTAGTCCGATGCGGTACGGTAACAAAGCAATAAATACTTGTGTAAATTACTGTTACAGTCGAGAATTAGCATAGACACCTTGAGCGTGATATAGATTTGATCCTATATGTAGCGGCACGATTTTATCAGGGCAAGGACTAGCTCGGAGAACGCTAAACCGCTTACCTGATTGTAGGTATAATAAAAGTGAAAAGATTTCGAACAAGCACTATCTAACAGATGAATTATAAAATGAGAGACAGATGCAAAAGAACAAAATCTGCATCTAGCTTTGTGGCATTACCGTATGAAGATAATCCAAAAATGTTCGGGAAGTATGAAAACAAACAAAGTAAGCTAATGATACCAGGGCTGCATAATGCATAAAGCAAAACATTTACACTCTCCCCCTTCCCGGAATGAGCAATGCACATAAAATGATGACAGTGTTCTTTCCACACCTCCAACAATTCATTAAGATTGCATGGACAGTTGGTTCGTTCCCAGCGCGGGTGTTACGTGACCGTTTGAAAGGACTTGGAAACCCACAACTCGTACACGAAAAGTTTTCGCGTGAAATGTCGACTAGTAACTGCGAGACTTTACACTTAGGTGTTAATAAAAGATAAGAAGTGGAATTCATGGAAGTAGGGTAGAATTGGATCGTGGAAATTATCAATAAAAGTGAAGTATATAAGGGTTGTGTGATATTTTTTCTCTGTACTGCAGCAAATGCGATATTATTATTGAGCACCTATAGTAGGCGCCAGATAATCGTGGAATAACGGTCATTGACCCACCTACAATTATTGTCATTTTTTATTTGAAAAACGGAATTAATGACACAAAGCTGTCCCGAATCATCATCTCTCGTGATCCTTAACATTGTCTAATAATGAAAAACGATTCATATTTAATTGTTCAGGTACCTATGAACAGTTATTAGGGAAAGGTCAATATACTTTATTCCACATTTATCTGGCGCCTACTATAGTTTACTATCATTATCTAATGTTAAAAAAAAACATCCATGGAGACAATTTTTGATGACTTTGTGATTTAAAATCGTTTTGTTCGTCAAAGCTTAAATTGATAAACTACTACTTAACTACCATAGATTGTTAACCTACTATTGTATTGAATGTTACAAATTTTAAGCTCCTAATTGTAACTTGTTATGGTGTACAATCAATGGTATCTTTCTATCACATGAACTGCAAGATCATTAATATGATTACCCTTTCCTTATTGCTGTTCAATCCTTATCGACAACATCATCATCTGAACCTTCATTCAAGTCTATATTAAGATCACTACTATCTAACGTTTAATTCAACTGTATTCAAGTTCGTCCTGCATTCCTTAGAAGCTAGATAGCACTAGTACAAAACTAGAGTTAATTATTCCGATCCGGTTTAAACCAGTTCTGTAACTTTGTACTACACACTCCACTACATATTATGTATAGTAGGTAGGTACAGTGAAGCGTAGGTATGTATGCTAGCTAAGCAGTCTCCCTTGTATCTGATGGTGAATGTATTAAATCCACGAATTCTTTTGACATAGTATCACATTACGAAGCAGTATTAGATTCAGATCAAAATATGGAAAATATTTTAGAAGACGGTGTTATTTGACACCCGGAGATAAGAGTATAGATTCTTATGCAAACGGGACTAACGGAAACTGGAAGAATTAATGGTAAATTACCAAAATTAAAAATGCTTTAAGCTGAAATGATGATATTACGTAACGATGGCAGTCTAAAAACAAGAAGATATCGAAATTAATAATAATAATGATGAACCAAAAATACAACAAAGAGAATATTACGCACACCATAAAAAGGCGACTGACATTAAAACGTTTGATCATAGATTCATAGTCAGAAAATTGACGATACCGAAACGAAATCAAGTCCAAATAAAATGCGTCTTCGCCGTCAATTTGAATGAATTTGTCTTGTCCTTACTATCGCTGCGACCTACATAAGTATCGTGATTGTTCGTATAAATTATAATGTTTTGAATGAACACTATTTCATAACACATTGTTGAACAAAACAATTTGCGTAACGTGTGTACTACGTCTTCCTGTTATCGTCCGGCTACTCCGTTGTTTAGATATCAAACGAGCGTATTTTTAGCTCATAGATACTTTTGGACTTTGGTATAATAACGTTAACAAAAGCTGCGATTTATAAAGTTAAGTCTTGTTATTGTGACAGTGGTATAAAAATGAGTTCTCAGTCAAGTCCTTCATTTTATGAAAAGCATCACGGCATTTCTAAGACCTCGCGTTCATGTTCTATAGTTATTGAACATCGCTATACCGTAATTTGTGTTGCGAGTGTGACCTAATTATACGAGTTTCCCTTTAAAAGCCTTAAAGTATTATAATCGAATACCAACAACATTTTCGACAACATTTTAAACATCCAACCTCCTAAATTACGACGTAGTTGCGAACGCCTACATTGATCTAGAAAGTTCCGCCCCAAGCATTTCTTCTCGCAGCAGACGTGCGGTCCCCTCGGCTCAGGGACCGCTACTGAACCGGAGACCTCAGGTGCTCCTTCTGGGTTCAGCACGCATGCGCACTGCGAACCAGGTCTGCATGCAACCAACCAGCAATATTTACGGTGCGCAAAGCTCCTGGTACGGAGAACTGAGCTTTAACCTCGTAGACATAAAGAAAAGATTCCATTTAATGAACGCTACGTTTCCTGACTTCTTTATAACCCTTCGTAGATGTTATGCAAAACTACGGACACCTATTCGAGACGATGTGATCAGGTGATGGAAACAACGTGATAAGCATCTCGGATTGTAGGTTCTATTTGGACGAGGAGGAATACTAAAGCCTTTGTCGAAAAGTATTCGTTGAAAGCTTGCTATCAACTGCGGAGAAACGTGCAATATTTTGAGAGGAAAGGGGAGATATTTTCTAATTTAGGAACATGTATATTAAAGTAGATGACTATGAATTCTGCGCCACATTTGGACGTGACTTGGCGGAAACGTGGGACAGTGTCAAACTAAGTGGGAAATGGGTCATAACCACAGGCTGATGTCATAGCAACATTCAATACGGCTGGGTCGTCTGGGTATGCGGGTATATACGCCAGAGGAGACCAAATGCAAATATTACAAGAACGTGAATGAAGCCGACCTTCGCTAATTCAAGTGAGTGGCAGCTCCAAACCTTGGGACTTGCTGAAATTCTAATAAGTCTAAATTGTCAATGGATTGTGTGAATTGGAATAGAAATAAAGGACGCAAATTTTTAGGTGTCAAGGCGTAGACAGACACTGCGCGTATATATTGATACATTTCGGAAAAAAACTTCCAATTTTATTAGCATTAATCAGTTTTGTATAATTCACTGGACAAAGGGTATCGCCAAAAGAGTTTCTGTGTACTTCAGCCCCTAATTTTTTCATGAATCATATCACAAATTGTACTGCTTTATTTTGAACTGTTAACTACAATTTATGTAGAAAAAATCTATTTCAAAATTAATCTCAATGGCGACAGAGCAAACGCCACGTAAATTCTCCAAATAAATTTCATTCTACACTATCTTTTCTCTGCGACGCAATTACGTCTAAAAGCAACCCAATATGAGGGTAGCCGGATACCAGGGATGCATAAAGCCCAGCGTCTACCAACAAAAAGGGGAGAAAATTGATTACGGAATAGCTTCTCTGTTTACATTTTAATATTACACATATAGCAATCCAATAAGGTAAGTTTCAAAGAGCCCTTACAGAATCATGTTTACTTAGTCAGTGATAGACGAAATTAAATGCAGAGTGGTTGCTTTGCGTGTGGTTGAAAGAGTCGAGGTCTTGTAGTATCAAATCCATTGTCATTATTACTTTTGAGTTGATATGACAAACCACATACGAGTAAGCTAAGGTACCTTGTTTTCTGGTATGGCCAACGTGTTCCTAACATATGGAAGGAAAAACGGAACCTTACTACATATAGGATCACTTATGTGTCTGTCTGTATGTTGACCATCTGTACGTCTGTCGTTCCGTCTATCACAGCCATTTGTTTCCTGTTCTTCTACTTGCATATACGCCTTTTTCCGCAGAAATACTAAGCTGCTCTTTTTGTTATCATCATCTGCCTAGCCTTTTTCCGTACTATATTGAGTCGGCTTCCAGTCAAACCGGATTCAGCTCAATAATAGTATTTTACGTGAAGCGGCTGCCTACCAGACCTCCACAACCCATTAACTGGGCAACACGGTACTCCTTGGCAAGACTTGTGTCAGATTTACTGGTTTCTGACAATCTGTAACGACTGCCAAAGATCTTCAAATGACAGCCGGGACCAACGGCTTAACGTGCTTTCCGAGGCACGGAGGAAAATCGGTATTTTAAGATGGTCACCCATCCACAGACCAACCTTGACAAGCGTTACTTAACCTTGATCGACCCGCGCGGCTGATATTCTTTAGCCACGAGCTCCCTCTTTTTGTTATCATGAGATAGTTATTGTATCTAGCAATAGAAATAGATTCACAATGAGTATTGACGAGAACTTCACAACTTTATATAAAGACCTGTCTACGTCCTGTCTCGATCCAATGTTATCATAACACAGAAATGGAAAATATCTACCTCATTCCTTATTGGAGTTCTCCGACGGAATTATTGCGCAATTTCGAACCTGTTTGTGTTTATACCTAATTTCTCATTAAGGAAACTTTGTAAGCATTTGCGGAAATATTGACTTTAAGTAACAATAATTATGCATAATATTAATTCTAAACATCCTGTTTAGTTTAAACGTTGGAGGGATTATAGTTATGGCTAGTCGCACAGGTCAATGGTCTCGGGTCGCGCATTGAAAATATTCTGAACGAAAGGCAGAAAAAAGACCAGCGAATATAAGAGGCTTATGGTAGTTACGTAGGACTATATTGGTCATAATATAATCAATTATAACGAGACTTCTGAGGAAGTCGACATTAATAAAACCGTTTGCGACATCATGGCCTGATCGACAGTAACTGTAGAAAAAAATATTACTCGCTTTTTAGCACATTGTATAGAGCTATTTATTTGTCACTAAATTGGGTACCATTTCGTAAATTAAACCAAGCCACGATTTACTTTGAAGATTCCAATTCTCGACATTGTTTCAAGTGGAAGTTGGAACTGTTTGACTTTCTCGCTACTTCCGATTGTTTTTCTTACAACTTAACTTGGAGGAAAGCTTAAGTATCAATTGTTTATGTTAACAGAGCTTTGAATCTGGGTGTACGAGAAACTGTGTGTACACAGAAGTTAGAATTTCGCACAGTTTTACAAGTAGCAGCGTTTAAAAGTTCAAGTGTGGTTAATGTTAACATAACTAGCAAGGATGAAAGAACGAAACCAAGAAGAGGATACAACAAAGTTACAGATTATAGGCGCCAATTACACGGTAAATTTTGCTGTCAGTTTAACCACAAGGCTGTGATTGACGGATAACCTATTGTCTCTATTGTGACTGTGGTTGCATGAAATTGACTGACGAAAATCTGGAAATTTGCTTATTCTCGACTTTTAAGTGAATGGATCTGTTTTTTATATGTTTAGGGAATGGGTTCTTGTTCTTTTTCGAATCCCTTATATAATATATCATCGGTATATTTAAGATTATTTTAAGTTAGCGGTAATGTAGATTGAATTCCATCACTCACCATCAAACATTCGTCAAAACTTTTGGAATTGATTGACGTTTGCATGAGCGTATTACGGACACCATACACATAAACAGAGAGAATACCTTTGAAACTGTATCCTTTGATAAGGATCCTGCCAGGGTTGCGGAATTTGTTCGAAAGAGTCACCGCGGCTGGGTTTTAGTCAGTAAGAGTCTGACACGCCCTTCCGCTGTACCCAGAGCGGAAGAAGTCATTTGATGATTTCCCAACTTAAAGAAGAAAAACAAATCCTTTGATAAGGATACGTGAGATATATTTCGATTTCTGCAATGCTTGGTAGAACAATTGACGGCGTTGTCATAATATAATATACCTACTCGTTTATCCGAAAATAGAATCCGTTTCCCTAGTTACCTGTTCCATGTAGGATTAACGACTGCTTTCCTTAAAGTTTCGGACACAATTTGCGAATCAAAAAATTTGTGTCGCCAAGGACACCCCGTCTGCGTGAAAACTTGAGAAGTTGAGAGGTTCACACCAACTTTGTTTTGCTCGTAACAGTCGCAGCAACTTTGTAAGAGGCAGATACTTCGTTTGAGCCTTAAATGTCACAAAAGAATATACGGAGAAGGTTAAAATCCTATTTAAAATATGAACATTCGGAGTATTCAAGTATTCCGCAGTGTTTATAACGTCATTCTTCTATACAGCTTAACCTTTTGAATGCCATTGTCACGTATAAATGACAAGCAAGTGCGTGCCCTGTACGCCAAACGTCGCAAATATGTGAGAAAAAGTACGGCGAATTTGTGGCTTGGCGTCGGGGGCACGCCGATGCGTTTATGCTCTGGCGTTCAAAAGGTTAAATATCTACTAGTCAAAGGAAAGACAATAATCGGGGGCACATATCCATACCGCTCAATAATATACCACATATCTTCATCAATTAGCAGTCCTTACAAACAATCTTTTAAGAAAACTAGTTTTTATTTGATTTCGTCTCCTACGTATTCTAGCATTCGTGTTCGTCATTTCATCCGAAATTCCCAGTCTTTCACACGCTGGAAATAAACTCTCTCCCAAGAGACCTTCCAACGCAGCGTCATCCGGCACGCGTTCACCATCTACCATAGACACTGCAAGTACTATTTAATTTATCACTATTTCGTAAGTAAACCTTCTGCTGATACCTTTTTGTTTATCGCTATAGCCCTACTATTTTTAGTTTGCAGTTTAATTAAAAAAGCTGTCAAGCGTGAATTGCACTCTCGCACTCTCGAACTACGGATTTCACATCGCCAGCGATTTGTTTGAGCTTGTATTTTGTTACATGCTATTATGTAACTATTAATTACTTTCATTGATTTGACCACAGAACACAGTATCTATCGGAGGGTTTGCCCATAAAGGGTTTATGATATAGGTAAGTACTGACAGCGTAAGAAAGTTGATCGAAATTTTGCTTTGTTTGGTTGTCATCTTTCAAATTGTTTTTCAGTAGGTGTTTGCTTATACGTAGTTAATACAGAGAAAGTTGTTAGTGACATTAATATGCNCTACTAGTCAAAGGAAAGACAATAATCGGGGGCACATATCCATACCGCTCAATAATATACCACATATCTTCATCAATTAGCAGTCCTTACAAACAATCTTTTAAGAAAACTAGTTTTTATTTGATTTCGTCTCCTACGTATTCTAGCATTCGTGTTCGTCATTTCATCCGAAATTCCCAGTCTTTCACACGCTGGAAATAAACTCTCTCCCAAGAGACCTTCCAACGCAGCGTCATCCGGCACGCGTTCACCATCTACCATAGACACTGCAAGTACTATTTAATTTATCACTATTTCGTAAGTAAACCTTCTGCTGATACCTTTTTGTTTATCGCTATAGCCCTACTATTTTTAGTTTGCAGTTTAATTAAAAAAGCTGTCAAGCGTGAATTGCACTCTCGCACTCTCGAACTACGGATTTCACATCGCCAGCGATTTGTTTGAGCTTGTATTTTGTTACATGCTATTATGTAACTATTAATTACTTTCATTGATTTGACCACAGAACACAGTATCTATCGGAGGGTTTGCCCATAAAGGGTTTATGATATAGGTAAGTACTGACAGCGTAAGAAAGTTGATCGAAATTTTGCTTTGTTTGGTTGTCATCTTTCAAATTGTTTTTCAGTAGGTGTTTGCTTATACGTAGTTAATACAGAGAAAGTTGTTAGTGACATTAATATGCTAAATATCTACAACAAAATCTCCCATTTCTTCTTGTGTTTGCATACTTAAGTCAATTTGTAGTGCCAACAGCTTCTTTCTCGTCGTCGTCACTTTTTGTCTTTAGTTTCGAAGTCAAAGCCACAAAACCGTTTGACGAACTAATTTTACTGAGGTTTAATTCGTGGGAGGCCTCTTATTTAGAGTACCCTTACATTCTAGAATACTAGATACTGATCTACGCCTGTGGTGCTGTAACCATTCAGGAATTTTCTTCAACTTTTCCCACTGAGTCCTCATACCATAATAATTTCCATGAAATTAATAAATACTTATATAAAAAACTATGTTTAGCAAGTAGGTATTTCGGGTCGATATGTATGTATGCATGTATGTATGCCCCTTTCGGGTATAGGCCTCCTCCAGTTGCCCTCATTTTTCCCTGTCATTAGCCGTTTTTATCCAGTTTCTTCCAGCCAGTTGAATTATGTCGTCTATCCAGCGAGCTTTTGGTCTGCCCCTTTGTCTTTTGCCTCCGGACCTGTCCATTTTGTTACTCGTTTCCTCAAACCATACCTGACCAAATTAGTTCCGGGAAAAAAGCTAGATCTAGAACATGATGTACCCTTTCCGACATGACACATTCCTTAACACTTAGCTGTCAAAATCAAATCTTCAATATCAAGTACCGAAACTATTTATATTAAATTGTCAAATAGTTGGATAGTTAGTCAGATAGTTGACAAACTTCTAAAAGTCAAGTACGGACACCAGCAGATCAAGCTACCCGAAACAGTCAAATTTTCCCAATCAACCTTGAACCTAATGCTTTGGAGATAAAGTTGAAAAGGACAGATTGTTGTAGCTTGATGTACTGGCGTCAGTACCACCAAACATTGTGTCCAGCAAACGTGTTAATCAAAGGATATTGTTCTATGATCGACTTTATTGCCTAATGTTCAGGCAGCTCTCCGAGGTGTGACGTCATCAGTCTATTCGGACTGTGACCGCATCGCTATCACTGGCGCATATCTATCATAGTCAGTGCGCATGGTGAAGTGGAATATAGTACGTATTGTGGTCTGCGGTGATGGAAGTTAATGTATTGTTTTTATTTAAATTTCAAACGGAGTTTTGGGAGGATCTGTTTTTGTTAGTAGGTAGGCACTCGATGTATTTTTTTCTGAAGTTTAGGTAGGTAATTAATTATAGCTATATGTTTTGAATGGTTAGTCGTATCGGTCAGCAAAAAATCAGGATCAACAATTTTTGAATCACAATATTTTTTTTTTTCTTTTCAAGGTCCGACACCTTAAAAACTGAGCAAATGCTTAATTAAAATTATCTTAAATCCTCACTTAATAAAAAAACCCTTACTCCTACAAAAAACATAGAACATGTAGTAAGTAAGTGAATGAAATGTTAATAGCTGTGTACCGAATAATTTTGTGCCAATTTAAGATGATTTGTAAAGGTTATTGTACTGTTATTTTAATCGATTTTAAGTGCTGACCGACTAATACAATCGATTTGTATTGCTACTTTGTTCATTTTCCATATTTTCGTAAAATTCGCTAGTCAATTCTGAGTTTTCCTGAAATTTCTCAAAGCACCCTTTCCTAAAACACGTTTTATGCCCTATTCCAGTAGGTACTAGATACCTAAGTGTCGTACTACTACTTTTTTGGGACAAGCTTACATATTTTATGGGCTTGAATATAGGATCCAAAAATGTAAACTAAAACCGGTAGGTAGGTACCGGTACCGGTCCTTGAGGTAGGTAGGTGCTTGGCTTGGTATTGACAACTTTCAGCTTGAAAGCTGGAAAAGCTTTCTACGTACCTATACATGACTTTACTGTTTAAAGTGACTTTGACAGCGCCGGCCATTACCTCGTAGACTTAAGGGCGGTTTTCGTAATTCAGGTGTTACTAGTATTGACGTGAGGTTTACTGTAGCCTTGTTATCTTTAGCCCATACATTCGTGTGATCCATATATCCCGACCACTATCATTCGGCGAACGAACATATTCCATAGTGAACGATGGTAATAAAGTGAACTACTGCCTATTGTGCCAAACGCCAAGCGACCTCCGTGCGGACAGATGACGTTAGCACTTGAGTAGTCCACACAGACCGCATTGTTATCAACAGTGCATATCTATCAGTACTGCAACATTGTCAGTTGGAAATAGACTGTAATAACGACAAGTGTAGGTGGAAACGATGGGTATATTCTACCTTTTCCCTTATGCAAGATGTCCACGTACCAGGGAAGCATGGCAAGAGAAGAGGCGTACAGTCAATAATGGTTGGAACAATTATACGGTGCTAGTTGACAGTTTTTGCAACAAGGCGACGTCTTGACATTTCTTTTTAGCTACATATTAGGTAGAGGCAAATCTTCGTTTTCACTTAATTAAAAGCTTAAGCATGGAAAATACAACAAATAACCTCATTCATGGTGTAAAGGATAGCTATGAGGGATAAGTGCCACTGAGCACATCATAACGTTAAAAACTCACAAAACGCCCATCTCTCATTATTTCATACTTTCCTAGTATGTGTTCTTGGAAGAAGAAATGGACATAGTGCCTTAAACTTAAAGATACTTAGATGACATCACTGGTCTACGCACATTGCACACCCGACTCCTTGTTATCACCAGACTAAATCTATCAGTTAATCACAAAGTAGCCAAGAGTCCGCCAAGTATCATACCTAACGCCTGGCTTCCTCTGTTAGGACATGATAGAAATGTCATCGGCCGTACATTTGAAATGCACCACTATAGCTGTGTATGTAGAATTGTAGATAGGTATTCTATGGTAGCTTTTGACTTTAAAGCCTAATGGGTTCTTCACTGAGAGAATACGTATGAGCTCATCGTGTGATCGAACTGCATAATCTTACTGACAGCATTTCGATTTTATTGGAAAGCTTGTGTAGGCGGAGCGATCGACTACGTTGTATAATCGGAAGAGACTTCTTTTGAAATGATTACATTCGGACTTCTTTGCTGTTTTGTTTTGGTTAAAACATCCGAATAATGCCTATGAACGTGGTAGGTACCTATTTAATAATATTTTGCAAATATTTTTTTGCCAAAATTACATTAGTAGCATTGTTAGCTTCACAATTTGAATGTCGTAAATTAGTAATCGAATCATATATTATAATACGAATAATTGATTAGATACAAATCATTCTCCTGAAGAATCAAACTGATCAATTCAACTCATAGCTTCTTTCATCGTCTGCCAATAACTTATAGCCAGCCCACGCGTCTATAGCACTGACCTATCTGCTGCCTGATCTATGTGGTTCCTGATCTCCATACAATGGGTGAGGTCGGCGCGGGCGCAGCGCGCATTATTGCGGCTGGGTGCGCATGCGCGCCGCGCGCCCGCCGCGCAGCGCGGAGCGACACCCGCCACGCATCACAACGACGCACATTTTCCAAGAACACGTATAAATAAAGTCGTCGGAGAATTTCCGCAATTTACACAGCCTTCTGTGAATCAGCGATAATTATGAGATAAAAAACTAGTCTAGAAACTTTAACTGACGATGTGAATTATGATAGTGCTCAACTGAAGAGATCTGACGAACCAGTGATAGCAACAGAACTCGCAGTGGAAAAGTATTCAAGTAAACAATTCACCATAAATTATAAACGTAGCCCACGACGCAACAGCCTGCGTACAGAAACCTGTTTCAAAAGAAAAATGAACGAGTGTTGAACAGAACATGCTCGCTCTTTGGGAAAAGCGGTGAATGAATGTTGGACTCCCATCTATAGTGAGCCATTTTGTAGATCACTGTTTATGGGGCTTTCTCACGATCGAGCTAGAAAAATCTGGTATCAGAGTCGAGCGACACGACGGATTAGGGATTAAGCAATACGTAAGCCAAGGTTCACACGAAACTTGTTCTCTAGAAAACTAGAAAAACGGCAATAATGCGCAAAGTCCCAGGTCCAGCGAAACTACATTTAAATTCAGCCATTTTTACGTCTCTAACGAAGATAAGTGGCCGTTTTCCTGCTTAGCAGTATGAAGCTTAATTACTGTTAAATTAGCTACTGGAAAAACAACCTCAGATGCTTAAACATTCTCGAGATAACGAAATTCTCCGAAAAAGACATAGTCATGACTTCAAACTAGCTGGTGTTTATTTTCGATGCAATCTACGATAACCAATGTGGAGGAGTGGTGACTAACACACGATTCGGTGTTGCCATCATCGAACCTTTGATCATTGAACATTAATAGGTTCTTACGCTATAAAATTATGAAAGCACGTTCATGTTTATAATACGTTAATACGATGTTACACGCAAAAGATTTATGGTTATTGAAGAATAGCCATGACAACAGTTACCGAGGCAGACGTCTGCTCCACTGAGTTCCAAGAAATTCACGATGGAACACCATGTGTTTGTAGAAATGATTAAGTTCTCAGAAGTGTGTTGTTTTCTTCACATTTGATACGAGTATATCGGATATGAAAGTAAACAGTGCCAACAATGATATCGAATTTAATCTTTTAATACCGCCACCCACATAGGATATCTCTTCACAAGTGAAGAGTCGGTCGTCGATAGCTCAGAAATTGGTTGATACAACAAACACAGAGTTTAAATTGATAGATTGTTTTTTAACTCTTGTTTCTAAGAATGCCTTGAGATTGAGTAAAAATAATGATTTTACTGAGAAGTGACCATCAATCAAACAAAAGCTTATAATTAGGAGCAACAGTTCGTATGTTCAATGTGAGTGGGAAACAGTTAGAACAAAACATCGCACTGTTCAAGCCTAATAGAAATTCCTGTCACGTCAGCTTCTACGCACTAGAATTTGTCGTTATTTGCATCCCTCGATCAACAAACGAACATAGGACCACCATTATAATGGTCCTCGCTATCTTTAAATACTTATTTTTCATTTACACAACTTTAATTAACAACTCGTTGAAGAATCGGAGCATCTGCGTCTTGTTTGTTAGTCTTTGTCGTTATTGATTAGTGATTTACAAGTCACATTAATTGGAGCACGTATTTGGCGTACTCCTCGGCAGCCTAACTGTGTGGATTGATTGGCTTCACGAAAGGGAGGTGTGGAACGAAAGATTAGGTACATTGATTTAGTTCCATTTGCTCTTCGAAGCAGCCAGAAGTTATGTTCTATATTCCATCCTGTCTGTAGTTTTTTCAGTGTGACTACAACACTTAATAAAAGTCACAAGACTAGTAATATAACCTATAATTCACGGGAGAGTATCTCCGTAAGACGCAGTAACGAGGCGGCCAGATGTGTGCCGCACTTACGAGATATAAAGCGCACATGACGCGCACTTTTATAACTATAGCGTCATCTATATGACAGTCCGAATGTAACGCGGGAGGCCGACTACCAGGGTCATATAGAATCGAAGGGATCGTTCTAAGGCACCTCGCGTTGGGGGTTCGTACTCTACGGGGAACCCAAATTTAGGGTGTCAAATTCGGAACAAAGTTATCGATCGACGTTCACGAGGCTCGTTCGTTAAAAACGTGGAAAACACTAGTACTACCTTTATTCAAAGTAATTTAGTAATGAGCTCTTTAACCCGAATTCCAAACTCATGCCACGAACCAGCTTGCAAACTAAATTCGCGTTTCTGAATAGATTTGGTCAAACTGCAGCGGACCAAAATTTCATCCGGACGTTTCGTTTTCCTGTTATGTATTTACGATACCACTAATATGTATATTAGGTATTAAAGTATGCGAAATACCGCTGCAGCTGCCAATGGGCGACGTAAAGCGAATGGACGTTTTTACAGCTCAGCGTTTTAGTGCTCAGTCGGGGCTCTGAAGTTATTTACTGGTGGTTACGTGGTACAAGGCATGGGCTGAGCGATAGGCTGAGCGGGCAGCGGGTGGACTTTTGACCCAAGCTAACTGAGTGAATGTATTGGTGTAACAGACGCTGCATAGTGCAGTATGTCAAGTATTTTTGGATACTGGTATTGAAATCACTTTGAATCAACGTGATTGTGATTAGAATCACGTTTACAGCCATTGAGAGAAATATTATGTTATTCGGTATTTGTAAAGCATCAAACCAATTACCAACCTTCTAATTACTCTTTGACAATAAAGCAAATATCTTCGAAACAATATCATAAAATATGGCGATTCTTAGAAGAGATATAACTAACGTAAATAATAATTGCAGAACGATTTTACCATTACAATTTAGCCGGAATGGTAAATCGAAACCAGTCGTTAATATCAAGAGGTTAATTCGGGCACATCCCAGTGGAGATCATGATGATTTGGAGTTTAAGTGAAAGTACCTACCGAACTAAACGAAGAGGGAACAGGTTTTTAAAGTATTGGATTTACTGCGTTTTAAAATTATATATATATTATATCATATTTATTGGAACGATTAAATATTGTGACATGGAACAACCTAAGTTTTGATTTGCACGGATATTAGTGTTTTGATTGTTGTAACTTTAACTCTCCTCAAAGATCATAGAAAAACCTTATATTTTTAAAAATACTATCATTACAAGTGACTACGTGGTAATTTTCAATCCGAATTCATTAGAATGAAATGAAACGAAAATCAATTTCAACATGTTTTTGCTACACTGTCAGATCAATATTAAGTGGAAGCACTACCAGGATGACATAATTTCGCTGGAAGTCTCTGCTCTGCGCCGCGTTTAAAACTAAAAATTGGTGGCTATGTCGGCCCCGTCGCCCGCATCGCATCGGTCGGACCGCAGCGTGTTATTACGGGCCGGGCCGACGCGTCGGATTGCCCAACTTTACAACATGTTGTTATTAAGTCATTTTGTTCTGTGCCCCTCACTGTGCCCAATAGTTCCCTCGCCTACTTCTCAGATTCTTAGCTCCAGTGAGTACCGTTTATATGTGTTCCCATTTTTAATTAGTTGAATAATTTTATTATAAATTATCAAAATAAATCTTCTTTTTCTCATTTGCATAATTTGAGTTTTTATAATGTAGAATTGAAAAATCACGTGAATTTTTGTTGATAGTGTTTCATATCCGGTGTTGCAAAGGCTTTTCGTAAAACTTTTGTTTGGCTAAATTTACTCAATTTTTTAGGAGAATCGAAAGCTAATCGTGCTTGACAACAGGAACATAACAGGAGAACTCGCAAAAAATTAACTCTGATTTGAAATTCCCTACCGGACGACAAAAATAACGAAATGCTTTCACACTGCCAATTTTAGAGCAAAACACGGAACACTAAAAAGGTTCGACTTGAGTTTCACAGAGTATTAACAATTTATCACGCCCGAGATTCTTTGTTACTTCATTTATCTAAAGTGTTCGAGTGAATTATATTACACGTTCTGTTTATAAACGTAAGGTAGCATTGAGATTTAGAAGCCATTGGCCGTGTCGGATGAAAGTTGATCAGCTACCTAATTATTATGCAACTCCTAAAATATTACAATCGATATCTGCTATTATTAATTTTTAAACATTTAGAGACAAATTATTAATGCCTGATTTTATGTTAATGTTTCTTTAATCCGAACGCCGAATTGAAACTTAAATCGCACTCTTTCCGTGATAAGGTCTAAATTAATGTACATAATTGTTTTTTTGGTTGTTTAATGAATAAAGAAGAGTATGTGAATGTAAATCGAGGTACATTCAAGATTTGGCATTAGATGCCCAGATATCATAATTCTCTGGATGCAACTCAGAAATAATCGCGTGTAAAAACAGCTATTCAACATCGAGCAGGATCTTAGTATTCTTGGAAACGGGTATATTTCACGAGTTATCCGAGGAGGCGAGAAGGCGTCTAATAAAAAACCCAGTGGACGTTATGTACGCCATGTTTCCTGCGCGATAAGCCGCTGATGGATCACTTCCTATGGATTAGGGATGCTCGATACAAGCTACAATGCACATTGATTCCAATTATACTAGCCAGCGTCCTGGCGGCTTCTGCTCGCCTGGTAGCTAGGTACCTCATATACCAATCAATGCGATTAACATTGCTTTTGACGTGATTCCAACGTGATTCCAACGTGGGTGGGAGTCGTGATAGGTTTTCAAAATTTCAATGAAAATATTTTGTAAGAAAAATTTGTAATATTAAAATATTCGCTTCATAGTGTTTGAAAATTATGAAAAACCGTTTCAATTTGCTAAGTTCTACTAAATTATAATTAAGTAGATTTAATAAATTAATATCTAATATCAAAATCTAGCATCTGAAGATGAAGGACTTTTTTGTTCTTTTTAGGTACTTACTCTTGAGGAGATTTATTTCTACGAAAGAATTAATAACGGTATAATAAAGACAGTTGGTACTAAGTAGGTAAATACGCAAAATTTAATTCAGCAAGTATGGCCCAATACCCAATTTAATATTACGAAATCATGCCCACACGCGATGTCAATATATTATTCTTTATAGACGCAAGTATTTATCCAGTCTTGATAAAAGTTATCAATAAAAACATTACGCACATTTGTTTACTCTAACATATGGTGCAATGGACTTTGTCGGCCAAGGGGAACGGTTTCCGTCCACCGCTGCTTATCTTTACTTGCAGTAATGCAAAAGCGTTCAAAGCGACCAATGGAAAGTATGAAATATCAATTATAAAATTAGGATATGACATCGAAAATTAGTTTTTGAAATCGACTCTTTTCAATTATTTTTTTTTGATCGAGGTTATGATAATATTTCGACTTTTGACTTCCACTTATCACTAAAACAAGGATGTATCCCTCACATATATTTCCAGGCTTCAATTTACTTATTTGACCAATTTACATTGATTTTCAAACAGAAAAAAAAACGGATAACGCCCCGTTAAGGAGAATGTCTCGAATTGGGCAAACAATGTCTCGCGACGAATCACATAGTAAAGACTAAGTTATTAATATTATTATTTAATGGCTTCTCGTCACGCTAGCAAAAATGTCAGTAACGCGAGTCAAAACTGATGAAGCAATTAGGGGGACTACTCGAGTGCAATTTAACGCATCATTTTCAGAGAAAACGAGGTAAGGTAGCAGATGCTCTTGCTGACAAACATGTGGACAGTATGAGTTGCAGTAAAAGTAAGAAAGTTAAAATATTTAATGACTGAGTCAAGGGTTTTTTTATAAGATAAAGTCTCGTCTGATGGCAATCGTGGGGTTGTGTGAAGGACTTTAAAGATGGCTGAACTAGGCGGAGGGAATTGACTACAAATATTCCACTTGGAACGATATTGGTTTAAAAATTAAGGATCAGTCACTAACGAGAATAAGAAAAGACACAGTTACAGGAAGTAGTGCCAGTGACTGTAAAGCAGAGGAGTACTGAGTAACCAAGGGGTTTTGATATGTTATGCGGGGACTGAGGATCAAGTGTTAATAAAAGCGTGTTTTGTATAAATGTTAATGATGGCTATGAGAAAAGATGTAGAAAGTTGGAAGGAA
The DNA here is from genome assembly GCA_002192655.3 of Mamestra configurata. Lineage (NCBI taxonomy): Eukaryota > Metazoa > Arthropoda > Insecta > Lepidoptera > Noctuidae > Mamestra > Mamestra configurata. Next base: position 500,590 of record NDFZ01005386.1, read on the forward strand.
AGCGCGAAAGATGATAATGCTAAGAAGTAGTGAAATTCAAAGAAGACGGCTAATACTTTGGAAGAAAAGGATCCCAAATGAATTAGGATGAGCACAGGATGATGATGATGATGATGATGAAGGACCAACACGCATCACGTTTACGGCATCCATTTATATTTGCTACATATTATAAAACAAAGTCCCCCGCCGCGTCTGTCTGTCTGTTCGCGATAAACTTAAAAAGTACTGAACGAATTTTCATGCGGTTTTCTCCAATGGATGGGGTTATTCGTGAAGAAGATTTAAGTGTATAATTCGTCGCGAAATTCCTACGGGAACGGGAAAAATGGGATATGCGCGTACGAAGTCGCGGGAAAAAAATAGTTTGCTATTAAAATTACATATAAACTTTTACACCGTATTTGGAATTGCAAGGGCCAACTGTCAATTTATAGGAGCTATAATTGCTACATCTGCGGTAGGGAAGGTATCTCCTTACTAATGAATAATGCCTTTTCAGTCAACAAAAACCTAGCGCGAAGTTATTCCAACCGTCAATGTTAAAACCAACAACGGTTCACACCTACCAAAAGTTTCCAGTTCCGACAGTCTCAGTATATCTTAGACACATGTTTGTACAGTCGAACCAGCTAAGTTATGCATAATTAAACAATATAAGTCTTTTATATACTTCATCTTTAACTTAAGCTCAACCACTTTTCAAAACACATTTTTTTTTGCATATTTTTATAAACTAAAAGTTGTTGTTTCTCACGATATTTTTGATAATAGCTATAATATGCTAAAATGTTTTTTTATATGTTTAAAATTATTCCTTTCAATTTGGCAATAACACTCAGATATCGACGCGAATTCTTTTAATTTTCCTTTTAGTCCGTAGCGAATGAACGAATTTATAGTGTTGTTTATTTACGATATGAAGAAGGAATTGTACGATAATATTTTATCGTTAATTTTATGGTTTATGTAGTAATCTTATCTAGAATATAAAATATGTTGAGTCGCTTTGAAAGACGTAAGACATACCACAAAGGTGGCTTTCTTTCAATCGTACTTTTGTTTGAATTCTTGTGGCAAGCGTCTTAATAATTTTCTCTAATTTCTCGACGGGTTGGAAGCCTGGGTTCCAACCCGTCGAGTTGCTGAGGAGTACCTAGAGCTTGCGAACACTAGACCAGCAGGGCAGTCAGTATGTACTGCGCCTGCATCTGTTCGTGATCAAGACAAAAAGGATTCTTCTCAGGCCGTATCAAACAACTTCGAATAGGTACCATATGAAGTAATGCGGTATGGACCACCGTCAGTTGTAAAGTTCCAATATTTTTCTCATATTATGAACAATCAGTCTACCATGTTCCCACAGCTGGGGCAGGCGTCCTCACTGTGAAAGGTAGTGGGAGGTAATCCGCGGCTCAGACATAGTGTGGGTAGGTGAATGGCGCGTGTTTTCAAATGTTTGGCTCTAGGACGTGACGGTTTCGTCAAGAAAGAAAAGAAAGAATAATATTTATTTAGCACTTACATGAAACACGCACGGAACATAGAAAAAAAAAGAAATGTAGGGATGCTAATAATTACTAATTGTGTGTCTCACGGCTGCACTAAAAAGGCATTTCAGCGATATGTCAGACAAGACTGATGCTGTCTGACCCTGGTTTTCTAATAAGACGTTTTCCTTTACCAAATTGAGAGCAGACGGATGTTTCTTGTACCTAAGCGAAATCAGCTTAAAAACTTACTTGAGAGATTCAGAGCTCCGAGAGGAACACAAATTATCCTAAAAAATACAGGTAAATGCGAAAGCGAGTTCTGTTTTGCAAGCTTTCATGCATAAATCGCCGAACCGTATTTGATGGCTTCTCGAACGGATATAGTTTGTACCCTGGAGACGGTTACAAGCTACTTTAGCGCGAGCGAAACCATAGGCAAAAAGCTAGTTATTTAATAATACGTTAGCTAAACAGAAATCAGTAGTGTTATCTACAAACGAGGCTAATTTCTCAGAAGGTTGGGTAGCATGGCGCCTCGTGTTTGCTGCAGACGATAGGAAAGTGGCTTTATCTCCGTTATTATTTACACTAGGTTGCTTATCTCTGTTATCAGTACCGCAGGGGGTGTTGGTAGGTTTTAGAGATGACGGGATTTGGTTACTGACGCCTTAATTGGGCTCTTGTGAGTGGTAGTAAGGTCTCAGGTTGAAAATATAGGGTTCTATCAGAATTCCCTTAGTTGAAGGGTGTAAAATATCGGATCACAACTTGGTAATAATTTGACCAAACTCTTTGATGAACACAGTCTGGAAGATTAAGGTAGTATCTGTTGATTAAAATTAAGATTCCTTTATTAAAATTAGGCTGAGAGTCGCCACTTTTTGGACGTCAAAGGTTTAGATAAAGACAGTTCCCCAAAACGCCAGCCTGTCACCACTTCCAAATGTTTCAGCTAGGAAGAAGTGGCGCAACAGACTCCCCAGCAGAAATAGATACCAGAACAGTATGCATGTGGATGTGACTGGAAACACCAAAAAAACGAATAGACCTGTGTGATGTATGATTTGATTACAAAGAAGTTAACCACCGAGATAGCGACTATTCACAAGTATGGAAGAAGACTGTGCAACATGCACCGACCCCAAATAAATTAGGATAACAGCAAGAGGATGATGATTTTTTGATACAGGAAGATAAAGAAACTTGAGCATTCAAATGTAGGCTCTCTCTCTCTTACTCTAACCTTCCTTCCAGAACTGCACCATTTGGTTGCTCGATGGAACAGAGACTTTGAAAGCGTTGAGACATCGACAGCAGTCAGAAATAATACTCGGTTTAAAGTTTTCTTTTGTTATTCGTGTAACTTTGACTGAGAAAGTTAGCTAATATTACAGAGAATCGTTTTTGAATTGAGACTTAGACTGAGTAAATCGTAATATTATCTAGCATACAATAAACTGGGTGGTTTTCATGTACACCATATTCGCTAAAACATTTCACAAAATTCCACCTGAACCCACCGTATTTCTATGAGCCATATTCCACAAAATTAAGTTGAGACAAAATTTTAGGGAAAATTTAATAGAAATATCTAGCTCTCGCATGTTCGGGGAGCGAGGCTGACATCATCCTGTCCCAGGGGGCTGAGAGCGCGTGCCGAAACAGCTGATTGCCGACCGACCACCATAAAAAATCGTATAAAACGATCCCCAGCCAAACTTCAACCTTATCCTAACATTTCAGACTCTAATGTCCCATGCTTCCACCCAAACGACCCTTAATGTAAGTGCTTCTAGACAACTCTCAACTCTAACGTACAGTAGATGGGTCCAAAATCGTTTGCTCACTTTTTTCCCCGTCCACGTCACCTCCAGAATAAAATCCGCAGTGCCATAAAATTTGGACTCTAACACTGGAGCACACGGCTAGTTTTTGCTCGTTCGGGATTGTTAACGAGATAAAACAGAATGGATTTTGTGCATTTCACTTGGTTGGAGGCCGGTGCGTGCCTCGAGCGATCAAGTTCTGCTGCATTCGGCTCGGCTGGCTAATAAATGAGAATATTTCGTACGAGAAGATGGATCGTCCGTAATTGTTCAGCTACGGTGTTACTGGTAAGAAACACAGAGATTTTACGCTACGTGATTCAATAAAACATCGATGTTTTGATTGCGGTATAAATATGTATGGTTATAGAACAGATAATATAATGAGGTGTGTTATTAATATAAGTAGAGCTATTAATGTAAGTAATTATAATGGTCAATTAAGTGGTCTTGCTGTATCGAGGGCACACAAGCGCAGAGTTGTACAAGTGGTTCGTAGACCACCGCCAGAGAAGATTGTTCGCATCACGCAATGTTTTTTGTGTATTATAAAATAACTCATTCGGAACATCAAGTACAAGAAAAAAAGAATTTAATACACTTTTTATTTCGTTTTCTGGCCTTTCTTTTAACTAGTAACTTAACAAAACAGAGAGTAACCTTAAAGAAACCGAATCAAGTAAGGACCACACTGATGAAAGAAAATGTTTCCTAAAAACATGATGTAATATATTTGCTTCAAATTCTGAAATACCTGTTTCTAGCTCTAAATACGCATAATAACGGCAAGAGAGCTCCACAATTCTCAAAAACTAAATAACGTAAGTACATAACTACATAATATAGAAACTATTCCAAGGAGCCGAAACATTCAAAGCCTCGAAATTCTAGTCACATTCACTCCAAAGTTGACAGACTACGTAGAATGTGCACGTGTCTTTGATGTTGCGAAAACAGAAAACAGTAGTACAACGCATAGAAAAATAATATATGAAGATTTTTATTATGCATAAGCAATTGTTCAATGCCTCAAATGTGATCAAGCACTCAAAAACTTGCTAGGAGAATAGTTAAATTTGAGTTAAGCCATGTAAGGAATTAAGAACAATCGGTGGACAAACAGTAGCCCGAACAGCAAAATTGAATTCCTTATTCCAAAAGTTGCTAATAATAGGCTGATCCCGTCATGTTGCCTCAAAATTTCGCCTATGGCAGTCATGCGCTCAACAGTTTAGTTGGTTGCCGAATCGGATCATACATAAATAAGCTGATTTCATCGATCACTTATAATTTCGCCAAAACCTACAGCCACATCATCATCATCAGACGAATGACATCCACTGCTGAATATGGGCCTCCCCCAAAGGGGGAGGTTTGCCATAATCGCCACGCTTGGCAGGCGGGTTGGCGATCGCAGTGTAGCTGTTACAATGCACAGAGAATGATGCTGCCCGTTCTCTGGTGAGTCCCTTAGTCTCCTCTTAACACCCACGGGAAGTGATGGGATGGTCTATTCTTTAACGCAACAACTACAACCGAGTTTATCCTAAGTATTGAGCATTTATTTATCGTAGTATGCACCTAGATTAATCCGTTACTTTAGTAAATTGAACATTTATTGCACTTATTGTAATCGCATCCCTAGTGTTAGCAAAAGTTATCCCCCAAGTCCTCTTGTAATTAACTATCCCATTACGATCAAATGAAAGTTACTTAGAATAACTGGAACCTACGTGACTGCATGCAGGGAACACTGTAAGTGGTGGAAGCTGCAGAAATTGCCTCATTGCTCTAGCTTGTAATGCTGCAATTCTGCAAAGCGATGCGATTTATTCGATCAGATTAGATTGTACGCAAGAGTCATCGGCTCCTGCTACAAATAGTAATATTACTGTTTCAATATGTTGTGCTTCTGCAAGTTGATAATTATGAACGAAATGTTCCCATTAAGCCCGAGACCGAAATGGTCCGGCCCGACCAAGGTTGTTGGGATCACCCCTGTTATAATCATGTGTTACACGGACACTCCTTACCAAACGTTTGGGGTTTTGGCTTATAAACAGATCTTGATACTCCTAATACATTGAATATTTTGCAGCTGCTCATAATAAATTAACAAAAATCAATACTGTATTACTCTCGTGATCGGTGATTGGGACGTTTAGTTGAATTGAATTAGTCCTAGACAGTGAATTCAAATAGTTTTGTTTGTTCTTAACTTACATTATGTTTAAGTTTGACTTCACAAATTAGACCTAACAAGTTCGCAACAGTTTTGATCACTAAGTCCCATATTTCTAGAACTACAAAAAAGCTCACTTATCAATCTGGATTATTATAACACTCATCCTCATCATAATTCGTCTGGTCCGTCATTCTCGGTAACAAGCAGATATTCCCGATAACACGGGTTCCGTCACAGCACGGGAGTGTTGACACGACGAAGAAATCATCAATAAAGCTCCGTGACAAGACTTTCTATACCTCCTTCATTTGCATTTTGCATGCGTAATCAGGAATTCTGTCCAAATACGCTATTGTATTGCAATATACTTTGTTTCCATTATACACATCTGTCATTATGTCGTACGTCGTAAGCTTGTTATAGGAATTTCAAACAATAGAAGTGCGGTTTGCTGAGGCTTTTGATGGTAAAGCTGCGAGTGCGAAGACCTTCTAGCAATGTGCGGCATATATTATTATATCACATTATTGATTGAGAATTGAATGGTGTAAGCTTCCTAACTGGAAATCGTATGGCATATGTAGACAAAGAACAAAGTTTCTTGACAGTTTTGGATGTTTGCGGTAGAGTATTTGGAGAGGATGTTGTCTAAATAACAAATGAGATAAAGAACTAAGTTATGTTTAGTTTTTCTAGAAACGGCTGAAAATAACTTCTGAGTGTATGAACATATTGTTAATCAATAATATCGAAATTACTTACACTAGACAATCGCTAGTTGAAATTTTGTTAAACCCTTTAGACATATCCATAGTTTTGAAATGGAAAAAGATTAAAAATGTTTTCCTTTTTTAGAAGGTTGCTGTTTATATTACTTTTGTTTTGACAGCACAGACGCCAGCAGCGAATTCCATTCCTTAGAATTTGCATTGCAACTAAGGATATACCGTCATTGTGTTTGGCCCTTTAAAAATGGCTTCAGGAATGCACCGTCTCAATGTTCTGGGAAAAGATTCCTGGGTCATGTTGAAGAAACTATAAAAATAGGATAGCCTACGATATTATGACTACCTGGTATTTAAAGTCCTTTTGCAAATAATAGTACGAGGTTTGAATACTAAAATGGCAATGTTTCTCGCAACTTGTGTAGGATGCAACTTATAATATATATTTTTTTTTTGATTTATAATAACTACCAAAGGATTTATGAGTGGCTTACAGTTATTTATGTCGCTAAAAACGTAAATAATAGTATGTGGTTCGAAATTACTCATGCAAACATGCTAAGTAAAGATTTTAACTATTCGATTACAATCTAACGAACTATTTTGTTATTGTTATTCCTACGTTTAGTACAATGTTTACCTCGTTAGAAGTTATTTTCAGGTTCTTGGTTTTTATATTTATGCACTTTACTCTTAAGAATTTCACATTACGATTTTCATATTTAGGCCGCGGTATGAAAATTTTATGAGGAGTAAAATCGAGCGTTAACTAAAAGTGAGGCGTTACGTTCCTTTGCGAACCTTCCACTTCGAGATTATATATGTGTGGATTTACAAAGTATACTCAGTTTATTTAAAATGCTTTCATTAACCCTGTTTTTACATGATCTACAGAATAAGGGTATAGTACAATATTATCTAGTTATGTACAAGTAACTATTACTATTATTACACTTAAATAAAAAACTCTGAACTGCCTAAAAAAAAATGGTTCTTAAGGAGTAAACTCCAGTCGTGCGTCAGGGCTGACACGCACACTTTTTTTATTTCTTTTTTGCATCATTGAGGTTGTAATTTTCATCAAAATAGTTGGAAGTATTTATAATTCAACAAGATCTGTGTCTGTCAGTAATGTCGATGTTAGTAAAGGATCCTAGCCGGAAACGAGTCGATAACACGCTTCTATAATAATCGTCGCTCCGGAAACTATTCAGTCATCATCGTTCACATCATTATGCGTTGCTGTGAATGACGCTTCATCACTCTATTACTTTATGTGTTTTAAACTGTTCAATCTTAGTTTACTTTAAAAAGTTGGACCATCTGTCCACGTTACTTTCACATTGCATGATATCTTAGAGAAGCTGCTGTTAGACGTCTTTTGAAGTCCAGTGGTAGTCTAAGTAAATGAACGTGCATTAATTTATACAGTCATAAATATTCTTCTGTTTTGTTCAGATTCGTGGGTATAATCTTTACCAATAGGTAAATAATGTGTTGGTTATATTCAGTAGGTAAGTCCTTGAATTGGTTAGGTGATATCATCAATTCATCAGGTAAAAGTTGTACCTATACACAGATCTCTCAAACGGGGAAAAAACCAGGTATTTTTAACTTCAACTACCTATATTCGCGTTTACCTATTCCTGAAATATTGGATATTTTATAAAGTACAAAAGTAAAGCCTTTATAAGCAAGATGCAGTGATGTTTTTAATTATAAGCCTCCCGCCATTCCTTCTATTATTCCCGGTTCTGTATGTGTGTGTTAAAATGTGACAAAGTCTCACTCCGCATGCGAGCATATTCAAGTTTGCGTTACCAAAATGATTATTTCTGATGCTCCAATGGGACGTGCTGTCAATCTGCATCATTCACGCACACACCAACTGTCACGATCACGAATGTGGGTGTTTACTCAGTTCCTCTTATTAATATAACATCAAGGGGAGAGTGGCTGCAAATTCGGACTTTGTTTGCTCCCCCGGGAACCAGTAAAGCGTGGTCGTTATCAACTTTAATAAGATGCTAGAGATGAAGTATTTTTGGTCTCTCGTTTTTGCACATTTTATTACTTTCGTACTCCTGTTCTAAAATTCTAGAATCTTCTCCTTGGTTACGATGAAGAGTTGCAGTTGAAGTTTAGGGACACTGGTCGTGTTATCAATCACATGTTTGGCGTTTCGACTTCCGTTTTTTTACACTATGTTGCAATTTAGTTAGTCAACTGTATCGCGGGAATTTGATTATCGAGCTTGTACATTGAGGAATTGACGGCACAGTTACTGCTGTCTTTACATACTCAATATGTGCCTACTCAAATGTAAAAAAAATAAAGTGCTGAATTCATTACAAGAAACATAATATAATATAAAACACAGCCAACTTTCTTCTTTTTCTTCTATCCAATTCATTGTCAATCTATTTTCTTCAACATCATAATAGAAAAATGTCTACTTTTTGTGTTTCTAACACAACACCGCAATATTGCAATAAAGCCTCGTGTACGAGAATTCTCGTGAAACCAGGAGCAAAAAGTGTTTCAAGTGGTCATTCTCCTTTCTAGCAAACTTGGAAAAAACATAAAGCGTAGATAACAAATGGCTACTGTACCGGAACTCCGTTTGAAGCGCTATATTGCTAGATAACGCGCAAAACCTTATCACGCCAGGAACGAACACGTCCGATTGATATTAGAAGTGTGCTATACTAATGGAAAATCACAAAAAAGTTATCGTTTATTGCAGTTTTTAAGACGAGCGATAGCCGAGAACTCGAAGTAAAGTTCAAGCGAGTCTTTTGATGAAGGATTACTGCGCAATCTGTAAGTTACACATTCAGGTAGGGTTTTTTGACCGTTTTTCCTTTCAGAGACTTCATTGAAATTGTTAGTAGGAATTTGGACTTTTATGTATGTATATTTGTTTTTTTGACACAGACGAACCCTTCTAAACGAGTCTTCAAGTGTTAGACGTATTCCTCAAAAAGTCTTATATTATAAACTTGATTGCTGCAGCGCTGCAATGAAACACTCGTCCAGTAAATTGCAGACTTATTTTGCGTTGGATTTATAAATTGAAAATGTTATCTTGTTCACGGGATGTCTTTGTTTCTCTCAGAACGTGTGGTTTCCGATCCAGTTCAATAGCATTGGCAGCCGGGCGTGTACGAGGGGAGCAGGACTGGTAGGGAGCGTGCAGTCGGCTTCACCGGCGTGCCTGTATTTAGCGATATGTGTACACGAAGCGAGCTCAATGCTTGCTCCAGTCCAGTACACGCTTTGAATGTAGCGAGGAAATAACTTTGTTCCTAGCTACTACTTTGAAGATTCCGTTTAGGTGCACCATCATCAACAAGGTACTTAATTATTCATAAATGGTCCAGATATAGGGTCGATGTCAAAATATTGTCTAGGTAGTAATACGAATTTTAAACTAGAGTAAAATCAGTTTCTTCAAGTTTTCTCGTCTGAACTATTGTTATTGTTTGTCTAGTTAATTCCAGATCACAGACAACACAACAGCTATTTCGAGAAATGTTTAAACGTTCTCTTTTGTCAAAATAAATCAATTCTCTGTTGTAAGTTCTCAGTTTCATAAGCACGCTAATATTCATCGTCTTTTTATGTTTGTCTTTTATTCCGAGAACTTCTTGGGGAAATAAAATTAAAACGCGTTCGTCTCAAGGAACTTTTATTTTTTTAGCTATCTGCCCGCGACTACACTGGTCTGGTCTGGAGGTTAGTGGCTTTTTCTTCTATTTCTTTACTTCCTGTCGCCGTATTAAGAAGTTGTGTGCGAAGTTAAGGCTGCAGTCTGAGCACCGGAAATTAAGAAGTATCGATTAAAGTGGAGAAGTTGCCTTGAGTGCCAGGTCTAATTGTCACAGCGAGACGTCGACACGGCCGCAAATATAGACACAGTTACATAATAGAACTTGGGACGTTTCGGGAATAGGGAGTACCAAATCGGGTTGTTGTCATGCTCAGAACATTTCAAAGAGTTTAGAATAGTTTGCTCGTTTGTACAAACGTGCCTTCTGCAAACTTGCAATTACCAAGTTCCTTACCTGCTTTATTACAATATCGAAGGCCTATTCTCAATCAGTGTTCTAAACGGAGCCTCTTTCTAAAGTGTAGTTAGTGTTTACGTCAAATCTTAGCGTTACATCTCGATTATGTAACGCTAATTGAATTGCCGCATGTGGCAAGAGTGGTGTGTGAGCGTTGCATCGAAAGGTCGTTGGCTGCACGTGCAGTGATTGGTTGTGAGTGGAGAATTCTGCGGGTACGGCTGAATCATTTATTGGCTTTGCTGCTTTTAAAACTTCTGAAGAAACCATGCATTAGTCTTTTAAGTAAGCCCCCATTGTTACTTAGTGCTCGGAAATCTTTTAGTCGTCCCTGAGAGAAGTCTTCTTCTCGAAGATATTCTGTGCGAAGATGACTATGAATCCTAGATTCACTGCCTGACTAACATACCTGCAATCTGTATTTCCCTACCTATCTACTGTAGCGTAATAAAAGCAATGCCCCGTACATTAAAACGTATCATTTATTGCTTCGTAGAAAAATCCGAAAATTTAACAAAACAATATGAAAAACAGGTAAATAAAAGGCACTTGATCTTATTGCACAGAGGAAGCCGTCGTTAACTTTAATAATACCTATTTATTGGAAATATCAAAGGTGTGACACGGCACAAAAAACACGTTAAATTTTCTTTTAGTTATTTTTTAAATTGTTATACCGAATATGAAGCCTGTCTTTAACAAGGTTACCGTTAAGGTTAAGGTATGGGGGAAAACCGGAAAACCAGTTTCATCAGACAAAAAAATAACTATTTAATCATCGTTTCACAAAATAAATCTGAATAAACCAGAGCAAACGAGTTTCCATATAATATAGAAAAAATCTAGAAGACACACCAAACACTTCACGAAACCGGCAGTCCATCAAATGGTTAAATATCACATGCAGGTATTAATGTATTTATACTTCAAAATTAATTCAATAAAAACGACTTCCGACCACTCTTTCTCTCAAAAAAAAATCCAATTTTTCGATCTTTAAAATTTAATAAAAATTCTATCCATCCAGACTGAAAACTCAAATGAAAGGTGATGACAAGAAGTCTTGGGGATGTTCTACCTATGAGGAAAGTTATCGTTTTGTATCATCATAACATAAGGAACGCAATTTTAATTGATTGTATGGTGAAAAGAAGCTCGAAAGAACAGATCCGTTAAGAAAGTCATACAAATTATGAGACATGTAACAAATGATACGACAAGGTAAACATTGTAGGACTTGCTGGATTCAAGACACCTATATTCAAACCAAACTTATCCAGGACTTGGGAATTTCACGCTCCATTCACAAGCAGAAAACGGGCTTTGAAAACCTCATTTCTGGACAAGACTTGTAGCAGAGGACTTCCAGAAATCTAGCAGGTAGGTACCTAGTTCTTTGCCATATTTCTGCAGTGGCCTTAGTGCGAGTTTTTTAACGTTCTCGATGCCGTTAGCGTAAACATCAGTTTGTATTGAACCGCCGTCTGGTGCCACTCACGAAGAAACCTTTTTTTTAATACAATTTGATATTTAAAGCGAACTTTTACGCTAACGCGATCGAGTACGTTAAAAAACTCGCACTTAGGCTACTGCAGAAATATGACAAAGAACTACCTACCTGCTAGACTTGTGTAAGTGACATCCAGCTATGTCTCTCCTGCAGTTGTAGAGAAAAAGGAGTTGTATCTCTTAAACAAACGTGCCTTTGAAATTCATTTCAGCAGCCTTGAAGCCTTTACCATTAAGCCTCTTCACTGATGATGGTGGAATGGCAAGCTGGTGAATGCTACGGAAGTCCGTTGTTATCGAGAAGCACGGGACTGCTAGATGAGATGACGCTTGGCCTATGCTTAGAGAAGACGTGTATTTTGGCTAAAATAATAATGATGGCTGATTGGCGGCAATGTCCGGGTGGCTCAAATGCGTGATACCAACTAAAGCAGGGAGAAATATAACCAGAGTTCATTGGTTTAGTGTTTCTCTCCTTTTGTTTCCATGAACACTTCAACTTGCTTCAATGACGCGTTAAAAACCACAAGATTTTTTTCTTCTTTAAGGGGAAAAATACCAATTATTTCTGACTGCTATTTGGAGGTAAATTCCGGGTTTTCCATGTCTGTTGTCTGGTTTAAAAATAGCAATACAAAGAGCTTTACTATGCCAGTTGTTCCCTAGATAGGTACCTACCTACAGTCAGTTTGGCCACAAAGTAGGTAACTCATTTAGTACTCTCTTACACAATGTTACTTTTATCTACTTTGTTAAATTGACGCAACATTTCTATACTTAGTAAATTTACGAGGCGTGCAATCTACATTTGACTTTTAATTTGTCGCAGCAAAAGCAAAAATATTATTTAGGTATGCCAAAATGCATGCTACTTATCTAAGCATACCAGGGTAGCAAAATGGCAATGAAGCATTCAAGCATGGAAGCAAGATGATGCCGTTCTATCGTTCCATTCTGGTATATTCCTAGCTTGTTTTTCCCGGGTCTACCCAGCACCGTTGTCTTTGCTTGCGGGTTCCAAAAATACCTCCGCTGCGTTGCCTACTGAAGCTGACGTTGGCTATTTAGCGTGCTGGCATGATTCCAGGCTCGTACCAGGGTTACACACACTGCCATACTCTCGTAACATCACCAATCTTGGGCTCGACGTCACCTTCCTACTCCACAATTATGTCAGAAAAGTAGTCTCCGCGATGAGCTAACTTTTTCACTAGATTTTTATCTTTTTCGTCCCACATTTCGTCGTATAAATGCGAGAAACATTGCGCGCTAAATGTAGAAACTGCTTCAAAACAATGTATCGGAATCTTGTGCAAACTTGTGACTGTGATCACGGCTTATTTTTAAGGTTGGGGCTTCATTTTGATCCCGAATATAAAACTATTGAAAAGGTTTAGTAAATTAAACTGGAATCAAATGTTTTTTAGTGCCTAAGGTCTAGTAAGAAGCTGTAAATAAGTTTACGGAAACGCAAGTAGAGAGCTCGCGGGTGCACGATTAGGCCTAGTTTGGCGGGCACCGGTGTACTCAGCCAGCACCAGGCGCCGCTTGTTACGCGAAAATGACACACAAATACAACTCATCACTAATAAAGTCACATCCTTACCTTACTATCAGGTCCCAATCCAGTTCGTCGAAAAAAATCCAATTGATAAAACACAGTTTTACACTGAATTTTGAACTAGCACACAAGCAACGAGTGCAATGAACTTCTGTGAACTGCAATCGTTCAGACGATTTGTTTTATTTATTGTTTTAACTCTGTATTGTTAAAACACAAGATAATCAGATCCACTTATTATCACTTTGAGCCACAAAAATTCGGCAAGTGTGTCGAATCCGAAAATTTTCACAAAAATCCTGTAAACCGAAACTGGTTTATTACATGTTATAAAGTTTTTTAAAATTCTTAATTTAATACGACACCACAATCTCGTCGCACAAGGAAATGGTAAAACGACGACACCGAGCGGCGAAGTGCTTCCGCATCCCCGAAACAGCTGTTCGGGACTAGTGACGTCTAAAAATCGATAACAACCGGATTAGGACAACCGTAATTACACACCACACAACTTTTCACAACACAGATTACCGGTTTCACTATCCTTTTAATGCATGCCTTCACTGTAACAGTTGTTTTAGAAATAAGGTTTGGTGATATTATTTATTCTGCAATATGATTCGTTGGAGAAGATAAATTGAAGGACGAAGAATTTTTTTGAAGGAAACTATGTGCTTTTTAAAAACACTTTTTTGTTTTGTTTATGATGGTGATTATTTAGTGTGCACGTCGAAGCTCGCTGCACGGCGCACGCGGTCGCGCTCGGTCGCGGACTGGCGGCGTAGCGCGGGGCACGGGCGGCGGGGCGGAGGGGGAGGCGGGGGGCGGGGCCGGCCGCCGCCCGCCAGCTCGGAATGCTATTGTAGGCGAACTTGCCCGCCACTTTTTTTCTCAATTCTGGTCAAACAAGTTTTGTATACAACCTGCATTGTATAAGGATTCCGCCATTCTTCGTAGGAAGCAACGGTCTTTCTAAATTTGTGGAGTATAAGGTTTCGCTGAAACTTCAAAATACAAGAACGTAACAGGATATTACTTACTTACTTAAGGTCCACTTATGCAAAAAATACTGAAACACACACGGCAATGATAACCCGTCGATTTTTTATCAGAAAGCTCTGAAAATATATCCAATTAATGGTTACTAAGTGTAATGAGCATCAGATCCATGGTTAATTTAGCTGATGATGACGATAAGTTATCCAACTAAATACCAACCTACTAATATCAAAAAAATGATTAGACCCAAATCCCATGGCAATAAAACCAGAAGTGTGGTAAGATTTCATAAGATAATTCATAATACTCAGATATCCACAATCCACATAGGTACGTAATCCTCAAACAGTGAAATACTTATAAAACTTCCACCACATTCCTAACTAAGTGTAGAGTCCCCAATGAAGACCAGACAAGGACACAAGAGAAAATAGGACTGTAACCTGTCAAGATTAGAACACGAATAAGAATCCAATAACGTTTCTGTAGAGACGTGACGACGAATCTCCGTGTGTTGGGAAGCATAAGAACAAAATAATTTCGATAGCATCAGAGTTGACTGTGTTGCTGACTTGATGCTCTTTGATCCAGTCGAAATCGAGCTTAAGGGCGGTAAAGGCATCGAGCTTCCAATTAATTTGTGGTAATTAAGCCTCTCACACCCCGCTACAATCAGTAAAGCTTTGTCTGCCATGCAAATAGCCCAGCTTGTGTTAGTTTTACAAACACCGCAGTGACTATCCACTTACCAGGCAGGTATTATTTGCCACGACCACGACCTGAGTAAAATTCCAACATTCAAGGTTAGAAGGGAACTTCCAAACTAAGTATTTGAAGAGCGATAAACGAACTTCCAAGAGGTCGGATAGACTCGGCTCCGAAAGGGACAGCCTAATTGCTCGCTCCCTTAGACAAAAAGAGACGGCACGATTTATTTTATTTATTGCCATATCAAGTTACGTCGCGGGTTCTGTATCTCGGTTGTGTGAGAGAGACAAACATAAACATATTGTTCCCCTTGACCTCGGCAGCGGGAGATGCTGTTCATCAGATTTTTTGGAAATTAAACTTTTTAATTAGTAAACCCGAAACAGGTTTGCCGTATGAGAACCTATTAATGAAGTATTACTCGAAGCTGGGAAGATTTATTGTGAAGATAGTGACACCTATGAAATTGGAAGTTCTGGAACGAACGCACTTAATGAAGAGTAATAAAATAATCCTGATAAAATTAAAACAATAATTATGCCAGATGAGGTTAAAGACCAGGGGTCAAGCATATAAAAGAAGATATTCAGTAAAGAAGCCTTAGATATCGTAGAGACCCGCTAAAGTCACATGAAACGCTAAAACAAAGCAAAACTCCATTTGCCAGTGATTTGTGGTTCACAAGATAATAAAGATTTAAGAGATATGCTCAGACTTGGAAAGAGATTGGTTTTTTCCCGCCTGATTGAGGAAATAGAATTCTCACAATAATCTTAGGATAAGTATCTAATCTTTGTTTTTTATAACTCTTAGTTTATTGAATATTTCATAACTTAGGTATAACTTGTTTTCTTGGTGTGGATTATTATATTCTGAAGGCAGACATTAAACAGAAATTCATAACAGCTAAATAATTTAGCCAATTCATGTTCGTTTCAAAATATCGTAGGTTACATTGCAAAAGCCGCGCTAGTTTGCAAATCTGCCAATTTATTGTTCAACAAATAGCACATCTGTCAAACTTAATCCTGCTTTAAATTCAGCGGAAAATATTACAGGATTAACAACTTGCGAAATAATATTTTTATTTTCATTCTTAGATATCATTTTGAAAGGGTCCAGAATATTTGGAACTTGCAAATCCAATACTCGAGATTGAGACCTCTAGAGGCTCTAGAAGTAACTTTTCGACAGCTTTATTTATGGGCTCTCTAACAGCTCCTCGTAAGGTAACATGTCGGCTCTCCTTCTGTTCAGTCTTTCTTTATCTATGAATACTGCTGCTATGGCTTTTTTCTAATGTTCTGATAGATATATGGACAGTAATTGTCCAATTGTTTTTGTATTCTTTTATTTTGGAATGCTTAAGCAGTCTAATCTAATCTAATTAAAATCATTGTATGCCTTGCACGCTAACACAGTAACATGTTCTATATAAAATAAATTC
The DNA here is from genome assembly GCA_002192655.3 of Mamestra configurata. NCBI lineage: Eukaryota > Metazoa > Arthropoda > Insecta > Lepidoptera > Noctuidae > Mamestra > Mamestra configurata. The sequence goes on from NDFZ01005386.1 coordinate 517,113, forward strand.
TGTCGATGGCAAGACAACGCTATTTTTATTTTGTACAATGACTTAGCTGCAAAAAAAAAGTCTCGGATGGTGATCAAAGATTTTACTTTAAAAACGTGGTAATAAGTTCCTTTTGAAACTCAAAGAGGAATATGTAAATGAAATTATAAAACTGTACAGTATTAAATTTTAATCATATACTTATCACAATGGACGATCAGAACATACGATTATTATATTATTTAAGTGTGCTCCTAACATTTTTGGTCAGCTTGAAAACACTGTTCCATGTAGATACTTTTGCCCTCAATTTCAAAATTTTGTAAAACAATGGTACAACGCTGAACACGATAGCACTGCTGCGGATAACGGACTTTGTCCCTTTTCATGGAAAAATAAATTCAACCTACATACATACTTAATTTTAAAGGTTTCACAAATATATTATCATAGAACTCTCAGTTCTACAACTACTGATTGTGTTATGGTTATGAAACATAAGATTATTACTTCAATATCATGTTATTTTATGGCAACTTCTGCTTGTAACTTGAAGCGTCCATGTAGTGGAGCAACACAGTAAAGAGATAAACCTCGAGTTGATATCGATAGAATTTGGATAGGACACCAAACTGTATCGATAACTAAGGCACTAGGCAGTGATTATTCGAAAGCGATTATCGAAATGCCAAAATTCATCACGTGGCATTCCAATGGCGCTTGACAATCCCATTTTTTACAGTTTACAATTGCTACCGCCACGCTATCGCTGATAGAACGTCACTTGCCTAGAGCCTCTTGTCTAGTACTAATTCAGTCGTTGATCACTGCTGAATATCGTGTGCTAATAAACTTCTGAAGTCTAATTAATTACGATAGTAATCTTGTGGTACTTTTCCACGAAATACCCAGGACTATGAAATCAGCTCGGCTGAACATCTTTTGAAAAGCTGCGCGGTATCTTCTCGGTTCAGATACCACAGTATCTTAAGATGAAAGTAAGTGCATGTCACCTGTGTTGACGTATGGAACTGTAACGTGGTCGCTCACAGCCTCGGTCCGGTCTATATAGCGACACTTGGGGACACTTATATCCAGCTGTGGATAATGATTAGGATTAAATCAGACTCTTGAGGATGAAGCAGGTTGAATGTATTTAAATCATTGAAATCAAAATAGAGGAAGTCAAAAATATTTACTTACAGATAAATGCCATCGCAACATGTCATCAGCACACTATTGTTTTGCTGCAGAAATACAAACAGAACATGATCTATGTTGTAACAAAACCCGAGCTTAAACATCAAAGCAAATTTCAGCTTTACCATTGCACAATAACTGTAATGAACACATGCTCAAGCATTCAAAGCGTAATCATACTGAATCAAAGATAGAAGGGGTCGTTTCATTCAATAAAAATCAAATTGTCACCACCGACGAGTCGTAACTGACAAGTAATTCTACAGTTTAGCGTCAATTCCAGTTCAAACAACCGGTTATTTGGTTCCAAAGAATAGAATGTCAACAGGTTGTACCGAGAATTCTTACAAAGCGGATGAAAGCTAGACATTACGAGGTACGATTGTACAAATATAAAATGATACCTTTTGTTTTGTGAACGATACACGTGATGTTGAAGTTTTTCGTGTTATGTTTAGTCTGAAACTCGGGATTGTTCGGTTTGTTGTTTTGGAAACGTGAGCTTTTGGACTAGCGGGGCCTATTCTGGGCCTTGAATTTATAAATGGGTTTGAAGAAACCAGACGGGAGAAGCCTTTTCCCTTGGTTCGATTCCAAATAGATTTGGCACAGGAGATACTGACGTAGCTTCTTCTAAGCCAAATTAACATCTCAGATATTCTCGTGAAGAAAATTGCTTTATCAATTCCGTGATGGATTCAGGATACCTTAAAGTTATTTGACAAAAATTGTACAACATACAGAAAATAATCTTCTAAGTGTTTCAGGGACAGAGAACAGTTTTCAGGTTAGCCCTTCCGTGAAAATTTTAGATTTGGGAAAATTGGGTTCCGATTCTTAGCCAGGGTCTTGGAAGACTACCGATTTTGCAACTCAATTACGACTTATAAAAACAATAACTTCCTTGATAGTTATATTTTCGAGCTGTTTGGGGTTAAAACTCTCGGGTCGTGGGGTCCGAGTGCTCATAACTTGTTTAAAGATCTGTCAAGACGCTTAGTTGACAAATCGCATGACCCAAGGGCTGGCTTTTACCTTGGACAAAGGATAAGCATTGCCATACAACGTGGCAAAGCTGCCAGCTTTTTGGGTATCAGTAGCCAGCGATGCGGAGGATTTTTCAACGCCTTTTTTAGACTATTTTTAATTAGTAATTTTTTTATTTAAGTGTAAACAAGTATGGTAACAGGTAGTTCAAAACTATTTTAAAATAATGAAAAAAAATTACGACTTGAATGTAAAAATTATAAGCAAAATTCAATGCATTATTAAAAACTACGAGTTACGAAGTTTAGAGATATCAAACAACAACAGATAAGTTGGCGCCAACTGTCCTAAAACAAATGACTCCTTCTAAGAGCTCCTTATCGTCAACATCTCATTAAGTTTTTTGTTTGTATTTACAAGCACCAAAAATGCTGACTAAAAACACCCAGATATCACAACAAAAACCACAATAGATGAGTCAGCCGCTTCTCCTAATACACAAGTTGCAAGTGACAATCGTGGAGTGCTCGGAGCGGGCGGGGGTCCGGGTGACGCACAATGACTGACGGATTGACGACCATTGTTACCGACAAAGGACGAGACAAATCAAAGAATAGCCCCTCAGCGGATACGCGGGAACCACCGTTACGGGATGGGAATCCCCCTTCGTAATATCTCGTTATATTTATTAATTAAGTGCAATATTGGGATTTTTGCCATTTGATGGCGAGGGCTGCTGATTATTAAATATTTTCTGGGATGAAGGTAAACAATGAGTGAAGAAGGGAATTATGCGTTGCCCGGGAGTTTAAGCCCGACCCTAATGCTTCTTTACAAATAAATCACCATCAAATTGCAAATGATAAAGATAAAAGAAGTAAGATTTGTTTTTCTTCAGATACTCAGTTGAATGAAATAAGGAAAAAGAAAGAAATAAAGCGAATACTTATTTTATTATCGGCCAGAGCAAATTACGACAGAAGAAACCAAAATGGAGTACCTACAGTAACCATAATAGTTTGAATGTAAGTAAAGCAATATTTATGCTTATTTGTTAGTAAGAGTGGAACAATGGGTGTTTGTGATTCCATTAACTTTAAATATCAAACATTCAATATTTATAACATTGGCATTTTTAAACGGCCATCCATACGTATTTTGAAATTGGTTTACCATGAATACACAGTCTGTGTGTACAGAGGTGTTGATAAAAAAGGTAGAAACTAAATATTCAGTGTTCCTCCTATAGGTAGTGTTCGAACTCATAAAAAAGTAGCTTCTAACTCTTTCAATAATACAGTCAAGTTAATTTAACTTTTGATCCAACAGCCATTAGCTGCCGAAAAAACGAAAAGAATCAGCTTGCAGGAAATTTACCAGCAAACATTTTCCACCGTTGTGGGTGGCATGAAAAGCTGATATGATCATATTACCAGTCATCATTTGTTGGCACGGGGGAAATGTTTCCATCAGAACTTAACAAATTACGGTGTCCACGTTTCTCGTACTTATCTAATCAAAACAGATCATAACCTAGCTTAACGTGTACTGCGATGTGCTATTCTATGTTTTGTTTTTCGTTTTACAGTTTTGGAGCGCTGTTTTAGACTTATTGCTGTGAGTTTACCACGTTCACGTAACACCGCGCTCCACCGAATTATTTCGCAGTTCATTATTTTGCCAATTTAATCGAAGTTAGTGGTATTATTTATTTTGGTTGAAGTAGAAATCAATTTTAATTAGCGGTCTAAAATTTCACCAGCTTTGCGGATTAACTCGATTATGAAAGGGAGTCCTGAAACGAATACAATTCCACCTTTAAAAAAGTCAAGCTTGGGAAAAAAAGTAAAATTGATCTGTAATATCTGCAAAAGGAAGTATCATCCACGGTCGCATTTAGTGATAACAACAAGAACCAAACACGAACGTGTCACTTACTAATGAAAAATCGGTAATTTACGGTAATTAAGCTTTTAGTGCTTCACTATTGCACGTAAAACCTGTCGGCGGCGCGCGGCGGGAGAGGAATCGATTCCCGGCGCGGCGCGGCGACGCGGCGACGTTGCCGCTCTGTCGCGCGTGTTTTGTTTGGGTTGTATGCAGCGGCAACAGGCCGCGCGCGCCGCTCGCCCCCCCTACCACCCGCGCCCCGCCAAACGTCATCGTTATAAAAAGTTTCGAACCTAACTTACTGCAAGGCAACCGCAACTATTGCAAGTTTTTTGTTCGCTTTGCCATACACTAACTATTCCGACTGTAGCATAGTCTCGGTAACTTCAACCAGAGCTATTTCCACATGTATCGTGACTGGTGTTTAGACAAGGGCGCAGTTTCGGCCCTCTGTCCGCTAGTTCGACAACTTGCATCGTGCACTCGTCCCATGACCGTGACCTATTTATTCCACCCTGTCAATGGCGAGGCATTGATTAACTTGTGCTCCATTTAGCTTGCCTACTATGGCTCCAATCAATGCAATGATTTTGGGGACAATTTTACCAATCTACGCATTTTTAACTAAGTACCTAACAGCTTTAGATAAAATCAATCAATGGAGAGTAGACCCCCGCCGAAATAGAATATATTCGTACTGTTTGCGGATGAGAGCATAGAAAAAAGAAATTGAAATAAGGAGAATCAGCACTTTATGAGCTCAAAATTCAAAAGTAAGTCCACTAGACAATCACACCTATTCCACCACCACTTCCTACTTATCCAGTGTTTCAGCTGGAGCCATAGAAATATAATAAACAGAAAAACTTCTTTCTTAAAATATCTTTGACTGGCTGGAACCAATGCTGGAACGGAGAATTGGCAACCAACTCCCTCCACAACTTAGCAGCAAAGCAAGGTGTTATCGATGTCACCGGATAATTAGTAAACTCCGCAAAATTTAATAAAACTTATTTGTAATAGGTACCTCTACTTTTCTACGCATCAAAATTTGTTACCTAGTCTCTCGAAGTCATACAGAGAAAGTGTGAACCGACATAAACTGACGACATTTTGGCCACCAATCGTAAGTGTAAGGTTCTACAATTGAACGGGATTATCTTGCCTAGCCAAGTAGCGAAACATAGGGCAGAGGAAGCTTAGGGCTCGCCGATACAGAAAGGTTAGGTTCGAATGGTATGAAGGGAGCTAGAGTGAGCGAGCGTAGCGAACTAACTTAGCTCCCGACATGCCATTCATGTTAGATTCCTTTAAACCCTGCAGACCGAATATAAGTGGACACGAATAAAGATGAGGTTAGAATGTTGAAATTGTGTATTCCACATTTTTTCGAAATGACTTCGAGAGATTATAGACGGTCAAATTTTGATGCGTACTAAAGTATTCCAAATGTTCAGTTGACAATTTATCGAGATTTTACAAGTTTTCAAGAAATTTATAATCGTACGGAGTTTGCCATTTTCTGGTGACATAGACATTCAGCTCAAAACCTACTGTTTCCATAGGGATCTGGGCTTAATTTATTTTCCGAGGGACTTCTGAAATCATTCGTTGACGTCCGAGCGTTCTTTCTGCCAAAGGCCACACCATGTTCGGATTCCGGTTTGAAGAAAGTTTCCTATGGGTGAAGTGAAGGTGTTATGACAAGTTCATAAGTAGCTGTGTTTCACAACAAACTCCTTTTCTATTATGATTGATAAGCTCGCGTTCGACCACAATCTCAACTGATGGAAAACGATGATTATGGTCGACGATGGAGCACGCTTGCCTTTTTTTTTTTTTTGATCTCGGTGGGAAATCCTCATGGAAATCCTCCACCCTGGGGCGGGTGGAGGGGTCTGTCAGACTCTTACTGACTAAAACCACCCCGGTGTTCCATCTCCCACCTACGCCGGGGATCGCAGGAACGTATGCGACTTCCGCAATCCCCGGCTGGTGCCGGCGCGCCTCTGCGGGCCACCTCGCGTCGGCGAAGGGAGTGAGGTGTGAGCACGTTTGCCTAAAGTAACCTATTCACTCTTGATTTAAAGATCCCCAGGTTGTAGCTATCAGTACATACAGACTGAATACAGACTGGCAAGGAATTCCATTCCTTCACTGTACTTACATATGGGTGGGTTGTCCAACATGCACCGGTGGCGCATCGGCGTACGTCTTGCAGATGCCGATGATGGAGCGGGCAAGGCGGAATTAAATTATGCAATTTCGACCCACACTACACGAATGTAACCGCTAAAAATCCGTAAGCTTGACAACTCTACAGAAGAAGACGCCCCGGGCGTTGGGAGTCGCAGGGCGATCCCCGGCCACCGTAGGCGCGGGCCTGCGGACGGCGGGCGTTGGGTGGCTCGCTGTCCGATCACCACCAGGCCCGTGTTGATGGCGCGTTGTGTTCCACGCGCGCCTCAAAGATGTCAGCATAGAAGACGGGGCCCGCCAGGGCCAGAGTTTGCGGAATTTGTTCGAATGAGTCACCGCGGCCCTGGAACGCAAAGGACTCAAGAAAGAACACGGATGGGTTTTGGTTACGATGACTCTGATAATACAGATATCTATAACCCGGCAGTGAAAACTTTTCGGGTGAAAAATAAAGCTATTTTCTTGCTTCCTTGCATTTGGGATAACAATTTTGGGTTATGTAGTGATGCTGCTCATGCCCTTGAATCTTTTAATGAGTTTGCTTTTTCTCGCGATCGTGGTTCACGAAAAGCCTTTATCACAACGATGGTGTTATCTTTATCAGTGAAAGAATTTTCATAATCGAATTGATCAGTTATTTTTTACAGATTCTAGTTTGGACTCCAGTTATTTTACTACGACGAACCCAAACATACCGTATAATGTTGGGTTATGGGTTCGATTCTTGGTCGGGAATACTCAGGGAATAAACACATCCTAGAAATGGACAACTTGGTAGTAGGGTAACTCAAAAAAAAAATCGGTTTGTAACAAAAGTAGTAATTTTTAATATAAGTTTCGCTCACATTTCATGAAGTAACAAAATATTATGTAAAATGTAATATGGTTAAATAAATTATAATTTATTCTTATAAAGTTAGTTTATTGTAGGGTTTAAACAATTCTGTAAAAACTCACTACTTAACTAGTTATATTATAAGTAGGTACTTATCTACTTATAAAATAACTCAATCACTTTGGGCGAGTTTTTATCCCTTGTGAACTCAACCAAAATGTGTTTGTTAAATTGTTATACATTAACACAGTTTTTACCTAAGTTATTATTTGTAATACCTAGTCATTTATAGCCCATATTAGTGTTAACCATTGGTTAGTTACCTAGGGAACAAAAACTCGCCCTAAGTCACACTTAAAGGCTCCCACAGACAGGCACGACGACGTATCAATGCGACAAAGCTTTTTCATGGAAATTATTTTATCTGAAAAAGATTTTAAAGCAATTTAGGTAGGTACATTGTATGTATAAGAAAACGCGTCGTTGTGTCGCATTTGTCTTGAGATGCCTTAAACACTTAAACAGTAAGACATGCCACTGGATTATTGCAAATAACGTTAGATTGTAATAAACCTTGTTTATATTATAACTCTTTGTCTATTGATCAGATCATTTCGAATAAGTAGGTACTAACAACAAATTCGATTGTTTACATTATACACGTGTCTTTTCCAGAAGACAGAATTTACAATCTTACGCGAATTATTACAATCTTACGGTGTTTACAATAATCCGGGGACAGCCAAATATAATGCATAACATAACATATTTTAACGAGTATCTGTCGCTTTAACCATATTTTTTTTTAATACATCATTATACCATATAAAATGGAACAAGTTTTAACCTCTTTCAATTAACAAATCCCAACATAGTAGGTTCCCCTAAAAATAATAAAGGTAGGTATAAACAAATACATTCTGGTATACATTTCTTATTTTGGTAACATAGCAAGTAAACAATATTAACCATGACCTTCCAATGATAATTGCGTGGGTCTAAAAGCTATAAGTAATACAAAAGTGTTAATGCAGCGTGCTAACATATGAAAACAAGTATAAGTACATGTGTCTCCGCATAATTGAAAACTGCGTAATATTGTAATAAATCTTTTTTAGATTACAATTTCCCGATGTGAACAGAAAATTTTGAATACAATAAATCCTATACAGATTCAATAGTTTCCAATATATCCGTGTTATTGTGAGAAATGAGTTTACAATTTCACGCGACATATTACAATCTCACGGCGTCGGCAATTATCCGGTGACATAGGTAAGGTAAGGGCGACGTTAAGTCTGTAAAAACTTCATCAAGTACCTACCTAACAGTAATTAATAAAATTTCAGTTATTATAGTTGACCTACAACAAAGGCTTCATCAACATAGCTGAAATAGAAAGAAAAACCTTTCATTAATGGTATATCAAGCAAAGTAAATACTTCTCTGTACAAACGCAGAACATCAAGCTACCCACAACTGTCAAATATTAAGTACAGGCGCAGCACATCAAGCTACCCAAAACTGTCAAATTTCCCCAATCAACCTTGAACCTAATGCTGTAGCGATAAAGTTGAAAATCTATTAAAGAATTTTGACAGATTGTTGTAACTTGATGTGCTGGCATCATGTGGGAATTGGGACAGACGCACATGTTCTACTAAATGGAGAAAGGATTTTATAAATCGGCACAAATAAAACGAAGAAATCAGAAATAAAGAACACATCTATTTGAAATTGAAATCAGTTTACCTTCATAGGTACCTACATAGGAAAAAAAATACTGTAGCACCGAGTTGAGGTAATAATGGAAGTACTTATATTTATTTTTTAGATATTTCCAAGGTTTAAGGAAAGGGTATGTCTTGATATAGGTAGTCTACCTACATAACATAACATATACTTAGATTTAAATAGTACCTAGGTATTATTGTTTAAAAGTTCCAAACTTTGGAAACAAGTACCAGGGTATAAAAAGTTAATAGAAGTTTACAATAGCAATTTTTTTTTGGAACAGGAAAAGGCAGGGAAAACTTTCATTCTTCGCCACTGGTAATGTTCTACAAACTTACTTCTTAACGTATTCATAAAGTAGAGAAACTTTTCTTAAATTTAACCGGGGAAGTTTTCTTTTTTAGTACAATGACGACTTTTTACAATCACATAATCAGTCTTCGTTATGGAAATTCTCTTCTTTACCCTTTAGTAGTTTATTTCAACATTTCCACTATTTGTCTTGAATAGTTCTATTCAATAGTCTTTGATAAATTAATTGTAGGCAGCACTGGTGCACATCTTACAAAATGTATCGTAGGATTCCTTGTTTAAAGGCTCCCATAAACAATATTGTATTCGAGAGCCTATAATTGGACCCTGCTAATTAACATCTTTAATCACTTAATAGTATAACACAAAGTCGATGTCTGCCTCAGTCGGTTTTTTAGCTCACTTCTTCTAAACCACGCAACGGATTTTGATCCGATACACTAACAGAAAGAGCGTAAAACGAGGAAGATTTGTGCATTTAAATTTGCTACTGAGCGAAGCCAGATCGGATCGTTGTAAATATTAACTATCTAACTCACTCAAATCTTATGTACACAACAACAGAAAGGCACACTTGATTTCCACAGGGTTGCCGAAACCCACTCTGAGTAATATTTTGAACAATTAAGAGACGCAAATAACATAAAAGACGGAGTAGACCCGAAGCGGTAAATATTCAGCGTCGTGAATAGTCTCAAAACCAATTCTAACAGCGGGCATTCTGGGGATATGGAAATTATGGCCATAATCAACACACGGCCGAAGGGTAGGATCGCAGTATGTTGCAACATATTAGCATACTGGACGCTGCTATCCTTGCTGTTTTATTGTCCCATACTTTTGGGAAGAGGATTCAGTTTCTTTATGTCTCCTACCGTGTCGGATATAATCTCCAATCGTTATCTGTTTGTATTCTAAAGCACTTTAAATTTTCACTCAAACTTGTGCGCTTGTTACCGGTGTCAGCCTTTAACAACAGCTAGCTCTTCTTCAAATTAAATTGGGTAGCAGAAGATTGTGCTGCAATTTCGTTCAGCAACATGTCCTGCATCTTACTTCTCACTACCAGCTTTCTTATCGGATCCAGCTGTTTAAAGTACGGTGCTAAAGACTTTAGAAACATCACATCGTAGTCTTCGTTTGAGGATAATTTCGATATCTTAGCTGGTATAGGTTCTTCTTCAAAGGATTCATCGAGGTACACTTCTACTTCGTTATTGCCTCCTTCTGGTTCTGGTTCCACTTCGAACTCATATTCGTCATCTTGTATCTCTTCTTTAGCTTCAACTGCATCAACACTGTTTTCATCTCCCCCATTGGATTTGTTACCTTTGCTCTTAGCTGTACTCTCCGGCGTGTTAATAAACTTCAACATTTCAAAATGCCGCCATTTCCCCGTGTAAAGTTCTTCGGATCCAAACTTCTTGATTTCTTTCTTGAATAGATCGCGGAGATTCTTCCATTTTACTCGTAGACGTTCTTCTGTGGACGGAAACAGAATATTTTTAATCATTCAACTTCTAGGTAGACATTTATAGGGTAATTAAATTACTGATAAGATACTAAAATTAGGAGTTGTAAGAAAAATTGAATATAAAAAATAACTTGAATTTCTGAGTTGAATGATAGGTTGTACGATAATAGCTAAGTACTTAAATATACATTTCCCACAAATAGTCGATCTTGTAAATCTGTTCAAACAGCATGCCATTTTTACTAGCATCGATGTTTATTATGAAGTGGCGGATGGGATAAATACGATGCGGGCCAATAGTCTGACAAAAAAACAGCCGAGTTGCAACGCACTTATTAAGTACTTGTTATCAGCAACTTAGAGTTAATAATAGGGGAATTGAACACCCATTCCGCACTCCACTGCGTTGTCACACGCATAGGAAATGCTCTAAAAGCTAAAAACCCAACACTGGGAGCCTTCATTGACATTGAGGGTGCCTTTGACAAAACAAACTTCACCAGCATCGGCCAGGCACTGGCCGTGCACGGTGTGGCGCCAACACTCATAGAATGGATTCACAACATGTTAAAATACCGAGCTATTCAATTTACTGTGAACACCACCACACGAGGCATCGTAAGTAGAGGCTGCCCACAGGGTGGGGTGCTGTCACCACTACTGTGGAACCTAGTTGTTAATGAGCTCATCGCAGAGCTCAACGCTAGCAGTCTGTACTCGGTGGGTTATGCAGATGACATAGCAATTTTAATCACGGGGAAATTTGAAGGCGTCTTATGCGATCTCATGAGGAAAGCTTTCAAAATAATCGAGAATTGGTGTGCAAAACACGAATTATCGGTCAACCCCTCCAAAACAGAACTAATAATGTTTACTAACAAGAGAGTCCTCGGACCTCATAAACTTCCTAAACTTTTCAACATCGAACTAACACTCAAAGGAGAAGTCAAGTACTTGGGAGTGATCCTTGATAGCAAATTGCTCTGGAACAAGCATCTTGACTACAAACTTAATAAAAGCACAATCGCATTCTACCAATGCAAAAGAATGCTAGGAAAAACTTGGGGGATATCTCCAAAGATCACGCTGTGGCTTTACACAGCCGTGATCAGACCAATGCTGACTTATGGCGCCTTGGTTTGGTGGACGAGGACTGAGCTCACGACCACCGTCTCTAGGCTCCAGCGGTTCCAAAGGCTAGCCTGTTCCGCTATCACTGGCTGCATGAGGACAACCCCGACTACAGCATTGGAGATAGCCCTTCAATTAACTCCCCTTGACTTGTACATACAGCAGGAGGCAGCACTAGCAGCCATCAGGCTTATGCACTTAGGCATATGGGGTAAGAATCATACTAGCCCGCACGCAGGCATCCTGGACCGGGCGATTGAGTACCAACCTCTCATCGCTGCCCCGTGTGACAGAACACCAAATAAACCCATGTTCAACAAAAGCTACAACATACAAACAACAGAGGAAGAAAGGGATCAGTCAGGAGTTGATGAAGTACGCATCTACACAGATGGCTCAAAAACTCCAAAGGGTTCAGGGGCTGGCGTACATTCCCTTGACCTCAACATTAACTTCCACCTACCACTTGGCGAACACAGCTCGATATTCCAATGCGAGTGTGTCGCCCTAACACAAGCCGCAACAGCCGTAAATCACCTAGGGATACACAACTACGCAATCAGACTCGTGTCTGACAGCCTTGCCGTGCTCAAAGCCCTAGAAAACAAACAAACTAACAGCAAATTAATCTCTGAGTGTCACCTCGCCCTGGAGAGTATATCGCTGTCCAACAGAATCACCCTCCAGTGGATCAAGGGGCACAGTGGATCCCTAGGCAATGACGCCGCAGACGAACTTGCAAAGAGAGGTTCCGAGATGGCAGTGCTAGGCCCGTACCCACTCCTTCCCCTACCTTTCTCACAGTTTCGTACATGGATTTGCCAGAGATCCACCGAACTGCATAACAACAAATGGTCAAGGGCTACAGACTGCAGGCAGTCAAAAATGGCTATGCCGAGTGTACACCCACGACTAACAAAACAACTACTCAGCCTAAGTAGAATTAACCTCAGAACAATAATAGGGACAATTACGGGCCATTGCCCCCTCAACAAACATCTTTTTAACATAGGCGCCACAGACAGCCCGCTCTGCAGAGGCTGCTTTGATGCCGAAGAAACAGCCGCCCATGTCATCCTGGAATGCGAGGCCGTGGCTACCCAACGTGAACAAATCCTCGGAACGGTGAGGTCGCTCCGCGAAGCCTGTGAAGCTCCCAGGAAACTTCTGCGCTTCTGGGCGGAGCTAGGCTGGCTAACGTAGCCAGGACACCTACGTACAACGGACCGAATAAGAGTCTAAGTGCGGAAAATGGAGTCCCTACTCTACTCTACTCTACTCTAGGGGAATTGAACTGCCGAACTAGGGATATTTTATGAGCAACAGATACAATCAAAGTCCTATACGGTACCTACCTATTTAAAAACATTCAAAATCTAGTCGTTAAATCGATAGTCGATGTCAAATAACTTGAAGAGAAAAAATAAATAAATAGACTAAGATTAGATGAATGCGTCTGTTCCTGGAATTACGGGATTTGGCCCTTATGGACTCACTTAAAAATGTTGGTAATTTCACAAATCAAAATACAATTAAGTACCTAGGTGTATCTACGACTGCAAATAAAATACTTAAATTATTTAATCATTGACATAAATTGTGGAACTTGCAAATTGTAATAAAATACATGACATGACACTACAGATACTCTTTTTCAAGGAACAAAGACATTAATATAATATTGCTTATTACATTACAGTCTAATGCTGACGAATACATTACAAAATCCTTTATTGCATGCTACACACACAAGTAGGTACTTCCAAGAAACTTGGCATAACTTTAGCACCTACTACCGCCATCTACATTCGTATAGCGGCACTAAGTCGGTACCAGGAGCGCACGTGGTACATAAACATGTCGCACTAACCTGGTAGCTGCATCACGTCGGCTATCTCCATCCAAGCCTTGGCCATCCGATACCTGTCGTTGTATCGATCATGATTTGGATTCCACAAACACTCTCTCTTTTTAATTTCTTTGACAAGTTTCTTCAGTGTATGATCGGATAACACCATTTTTTGCGGCATGTTGACGAAGACTTTTGAAATAAAATCGCGTCGCGTCGCAACGGTCTGTCTGCGCGGCTAGAGTTCGCCGCGGCTACTGGCGGCTCGCGCCCGGCCCCGCGCGCGGTCGAGCGACTCGGACGATCAATGTGCGATGAGGTCGGGTGCAGACGCGGCGTTCGCGCGACTGTTTCAAATTAGATAAAATTTATTTATTAAAACTTTATAATCTATTAAAACACTGTTTAGAGTTTTTTTATAGATTATAAAATTTTAATAAATACACACAAGAAAACAAAAATTCAAGCACAACCAAAATTAACAATTTTATTGAGATAACGAATGCAAAAAATCAACGCTATGATGATTCTACCAATTTCTTGCGAATGTGTTCACGTGCATTCACTTTAAAGGAGAACCGACTGGTTGATAAACCCAGAACGGGTTGAGAGACTTCGCAAAAGGTGATTTTTCGAGAAGATGATTATTGTTACAGTGAAGATTTTTACTGTGGGTAGAGCAAAGGAATTTAATTTGTAAAGTCAGACAAGAAGAAAAAGCAGTTTTATCAAGGAAAGAAAACAGGCTAGTCAAGACCCTCAAAGCTCTGCACTGACGAATGGGACACCATTTTAATAGTGATCGAAGCGAGAATACGTAATAAGTAATATATACGGAGGTTGGAAACAAATCGAAAGCAGTTATTTAGAAGACAGTCAAGTTCATTGCGGAGATCTATATTCGTTCGTAGTAGACATCTGCATAGTTAATTATGGGGCATTACTTTTATTAAAGCTGGGAGAAGATCTCTACGTCGATTGAACGACCGCACCGTTTCGGTGACTTTTCGACTGAAATTCGAAACCTGCTTTCGCTAGTCGAGGCAGGTGTCGACAAGCAGACCCAGAACCTTAACTTCGGAGCTTAACGGGATGACAGTGTTGTCGAAGATTTAGATTATAGATGGTACAGTTAGGCCATCAATCTTTCTCAAGCAATGGGGACTCCCTACTACGATAGCCTGAAACATAGGGTTAACTATCCCAAATTATTGGTATGCCCAACATTATTTCCAATGTAAACCAATATAATTCAATAATTATTTTAATAGCTACTAACTTTCAGACTATCATGTCTATCTACGAGTTCTAAGCTCCTCCACTGAAGATTAATTTTGGATTGTATTCATTTATATCTATTTTCACAACCATTTAAAACATACATAGACCAATATTCACTACCTACACCACTATGAAAATTTTAACAAAATATAATCCTACACATCCTGGAATTGTGACGCTACGTCTGAACCCACACTATGACGCGCTTAGTCGACGAGCGAAGCGCGCGATCACGCGACGCGACGTTGCCGCGCTGTGCCCAAATTACATCGCGGTATATCGCACCGCGAAGCAACTTCGTGCCCGTCAGGATTCTACCTACTAATCATTTACTGAACTGCATGATGCGCAAATTAATAATGTATCATTAAAAACAGTCGTGTAAAATATAAAAACTAAGTCATCAATTATTTCGTTGTCAACCAGAATGTGTATTTTACTTACTTTGTCGATAAAAAATGTTTTACCGGAGTTGGTACAACTTGCAGAATAACTAAATATAAATTGTTTTTTTGGCGTGCAAATTATTCTAATAGGGAATATAGATTATAGCATGGATGTCATTTCAATACAGAATTATTGCGACTAACATAAAGTTTTAAACAAAAACTTTGTTAGCCTCTTTCGTAAAAGCGAAACCTAGTGAAGACTGGCACAACTAATAAGTTCATCTAGTTACCACAATTTCAAGATACATGAAGAAACAACGCCATCTAGCATACATCACGAGTAAAAGTTAA
Organism: Mamestra configurata; assembly: GCA_002192655.3. Lineage (NCBI taxonomy): Eukaryota > Metazoa > Arthropoda > Insecta > Lepidoptera > Noctuidae > Mamestra > Mamestra configurata. Next base: position 532,724 of record NDFZ01005386.1, read on the forward strand.
AACCAACAAGTACGCGACGCAGCCGATAGAGTTCGCTTATTTATAAATTAATACTGTTTTTTGACAAATGCCATTCAATCGCTGGGCCTCATGCATTTTCAGATTTTCCCCGGCTCAGTTATGATTTTGACCGGTATGTATGTATGTGTGTATGTATATGTATTATCTACAGAGATAACCGTAACGTAGAGGATAGCCGTGGTCGCATACCTTTATAAAATAATACATAAGTACTAAACAGCAGTAAGCGATCATATAATAAGCTTTAGGACAAAGTGGTATACGACCACGACTATCCTCTGAACATCACTATGAATATTATAATTTTCCTGTATCACACTTTTTCAGTAGTCGGTTTTTAGTTTTTGAACTTACCTTTTTAGTCAATATGAATTAGTTGTTTGTTTCATCCAGCTTATTCACGTAAAAATCTACCCGTATCTACCTTTATTAACAAATCATGGTACTTATCTTGGAAAACTAACCTTAGGAGCTAAAACTTACAGGTCCTGCTAAGGCCAGAGCCTGCCAGGGTTGTGGAATTTGTTCGAAAGAGTCACCGCGGCCCTGGAACGTGAAAGGCATTTGGAGGAAAACGGATGAGTTTTAGTCAGTAAGAGATGTCAGCATACCTAGGAGACGAGGCCCGCTAGGGCCAGAGCCTGCCAGGGTTGCGGAATTTGTTCGAAAAAGTCACCGCGGCCCTGGAACACAAAGGGCTTTAGAAGGAACACGGATGGGTTTTAGTCAGTAAGAGTCTGACACGCCCTTCCGCTCCACCCAGAGCGGAAGAAGTCATTTGATGATTACCTACCCATCCACAAAAAAAAAAAGTCTGACACTTCCTGAAGGAAGCCACCCTGGGCGGCAGGAGTCATTTGATGATCTCCCATACTAAAAAAAAGATCCAAAACTCTCAAGCTTTCCATCCTCTATTAGTTAAGATTGAAGAGGAATGGGTATCTGAGTACATTGTGCACCTATTTGTTTTTGTCTATCCGAAAAGTATTGAACAATTCTTACTTCTTACCAATACTAGGTATAAATGTAAAAATCGGTATGTGTGAATGTAAATGAATCAATCACGCCTCAAAGGCTGAACGAATTTGGGCGAAATTTGAACACCCGGCCCTGGATTAGGCCAAAGGATTCTTATCAACTCAGTAAACCGTTCCATTGGTTCCGTTCGAGGCATTACTTTTCGAATTAAAAAAATATTTTTGAATACACTGGTATTGGTTTTTAAAGTACTGCTTTAGAAATGTGTCGGAGTAAATATTTAGCCATTAATATATTGTCAGAAAAACAGCTGCAACAATTATGTATATCAGAACTTGATAAAAATTAATTTTCCTTCTACAGACATATTTGTGACTTGTCTATGGCCTTTGACTGCATACGGAATATAATGGAATCATTTTGAATCTGCAGCATCTTATTGCTTATCGAGGCAGAGGATTGATGAACGTTGTATGACGTGTAACAGAATAAACGCAATGCCTGAAAAGGGGACATTGTACCTATTCACTTACATGTACATCCTTACACTCACTCACACCACACATTCTTACACACTTCCACACGACAGCGCGTCTATTAATGATTACTTTGTTTATTGGATTTCTTTATATTTTTGATTTATATCACTCTTTTCCTAATACCTACTAAGATGGAATGTCTATTCGATTGCTTATATTATAAGTTGTAACTAGTGGTAGAGCGGAACTTCCCAACACAAGCATATTTTTTACTCAAATGGAAATTCCCTTAACCAACCCAGTTAACGTATTTTTAAGTTATTGAAATAAACATTTTGTTTTATTTATTCATCATTATGAACAACTTTTACTATGGGAGTAACCCCTACTTCTCGAATAAAAAACAGCTGTTCAGTAAATTTTGCCGAGTTATGCGCACATAAATGTAAGGGGGAGTCGATTTTCTTTTTCGCGATTTCAGTTTTGGTATTGCATTTATTGTTTATGTATATGCTATTATTTGTTGTATATGCTCCTTGTATCTTGAATGATTAAGTACGAGAGTGTCACAGTGTACATTCTCGGGTCAAAAGTTTATACGAGTACCTAATCAAGTATTTTTTCGGTATTAAATTATTGAGATTGAAGGTTTTTTGGTACAAACCCAAAAATACAGTCTTATACAGTCGTGAATATATTCACATGACCTATCTTTCAACAAATCTTTATGAATTGTACCTAAGCCTTGTCGATTAAACGACTTTACTTTCCTTGTTGTGTGTAACCGACTTCAAAAAAGGAAGAGGTTCTCAATTCGGTTGTATTTTTTTCATTATGTTTGTTACCTCATTATCAGTCTAAGAAAGATCAATAATATAAGATCCTATGTTTATTTTCTTGAGTGGGTCTTATTTGCATCGAGGATAATTGGAAGGGTATTGAAAGTCTACATGTTGTTCACATTTTATTTAGAGACATCGGTATAAAATATATGAGATATAAAACAGCACAGTCGTGATAAAATTAAAATATATCATAATATACGATAATATAAAACACGTTAATATATTAAAATCAACATTTTAAAGTGTGAGATTTTTATTGAGAAGTGGGCTAATCGAGTGAGGTCATGTTTTGGAAATTTAAAATCAATTAAAATATTTTTTTTTCTGATAAAACTGACCTCAGAAGATACTATATAAAATAAAACTTAATAAATAAAATCGAAAATGGTATTTTGGACAATAGGCATAGAATTAAATATTTTATTCACTGTGATATTATTAAAGTTTATAAAATTTTTCATTCGTCAATCGAAAAAACTGCCGTAAACGACGGAAGTATAGAAAAATGATACAAACATTTTATACTGGTTTTAAATTTATATTTTTACTTTTAATCTTACAATTATTTTATCACAGTGAATAGAGCTTAGGTGTGGGGATTAAAAGTGTATGTATGTAGGTTTCGAGAGTAAACCCCTAAAGTGGGGCCTAGTCAAGAACAGATATATGCCGTGTCATAACAACGGATATGGTAACATTAATTACATATGTATGTTAATGATAATATATTGTTATATCCTAATACTAACTAAGTAATGCATTTCACATTATTATATACGTTTAATATATGACCATCAATTGAAACATACAAAGCGGCGGAATGTCTCATACAATACGTTGTCGAAGAAAACAAGATGGACTGCAAAAACAGACCAATCATTACTACTTGAACATTTATAATAGCATAGCGTTATCTATCTATAGCGTCCATAAATACGTTTCATACAGATATAAAAGTACTATCAAAATAATAACTTAAATCCTAAGTACATCCGTGACAGATTAAATTATATAGAAAGTAATTACGTATTATTTTTCAGTTAAAGGTAATCTGCTCGAGTCCTATCGATACCGGCGTGGTGTTGCAATGAACCTCAGAATCAGTCAGTGGGGGCTCCCTCGATAAGTTGTCAGATCACCATTTGATACAAACATAGCTAACTAACAAACAATACAATGTCACCAAATATAATATAAATACTAAAATCTCATCTGAATTAAAACTCTCAATTCCCGACAGTTGTATGACAAAGCTTTTATAATATATATTTTTATAAATGAAACATTTTCCTTAAATACATATGGTTAAACCACGTTAACTTTGGCACGGCAATTTTTTTCAACCAAATTGCTAACAGCTTAACAAAAGTTATATAGGTATTGTATTTTATAATAATATATACATTCTATAACAACTTTAATTCGGCTATGATCGATTGATCAAACGAATTGCTTGACTTTAAATTTAGATCTTCAGTTAATATCTTCGAAGGTATTGAAATGCTAGATGTAGGTACAGCCAAGTTTAGATCACATTTACATTAGACATTCTTCTTCATTTTAAGCCAAGCATTCAGTTGTTCAATTCAAACTTAATAAAGCGTGTAAAAATAAATAAATATCTTTGGCAACGTTTCTTAAGCGAAATCGAGGCGCTAAAGCTCATAATGAAGATTCAAAATAAAGTTACATCATTATAGACTATAATTACCAGTTATAATACAATACACTAGTTTGTTCTTAATCTAACACATCAACAAACGTAATATCTTTAGGTATAATATGGAATAATTTGTGGGAACGACTGGCGTTCGCCTAGCCGGTCACCGTGGATATACAATCGCTATACATGCTTCGGGTGGTATTATTGAGACAATTATCTAATATTACATTGAATCACAATCAGTAATAAAACGTGCAGTTGAAAGATTAAACATGTTAACCAGCCAGAAAGAACCTGAATTTATCAGTACTCTTAGTAGCTGCATGTCTAAGTGTGCTAATGTCACAAATATTCCTAATCTTTTCCTCCTCAAATCCACAAGCGTTCGCCAGTCGCTCCCATAACTTAAATAAACATTCATTAAACATTGATACCAGTACAACATACAATGTCTTCATTATTATTCCTAATCAATAAACTTATAATAACGGTAATTCCTTTCCGCTCAATGGAGTATCTTTCGATATTACACTACAATAGACTGGCGATAACTTCAACTCATACATTTTTCATCCACCCGAATCGATTCCAGCATGTCCAAGACAAACGTCATGGAACGAAACCATTAATAGAAAACAGTGCAGAGCACTGTGACCCCAAAACCATTGGATACTGAAAATGTATGAGACGAGTTCATTGTTCAACTAGTCACAATACGAAGATGTTTCGCATATCCCAGAAGGTAAACTTTACAAATAAAATTACACTAAATACCTAAACTATATAATATCAGAAAATAAACGATTAAGATTAAAGTGCTTCTTTCAAAACTAATAAGCATTCATAATCCGATACATATTTTGATTTTATCTGGACCAATCATTGGACCCCACGATGGAAATGAATTCAATCCGTACCCCATAATATTTATTAAAAAAAAAAAAAGTTGTTGTGTAAATGATGACTATCAAGTAATTGCACCAAAGAACGTAAATCATCAAAACTAAATAATGATTTCTTTGAAATTTATTATAGAACACTCTTCTCAGTCTCTTAGGGTAAAAATTCCAAGGTTTTCTAAAATATTGAAAGCAAAGTGTAACGTCCCTAATGAGAAACGGTGAAGTAATATGAATATGATATTCCACAATCCACACATAAGTATACTTACTGAGATTATATTATACGATGATGATACATTGGTCTATTTAATTTATCCTCATTAATATAATAAAACATCGAGACACAACATCGAATGTAAACACGAACAGCTATTGTATTGATATTGTATTAATATTCTTTATAATTATTAAAATGTTATGTAATTGTAACTCTACTTAGATATAAAGATCAGGGTCTGGGACATAAATTGAAGAAGGAATGGAATTTGATGACATTGATACTTTCGTATGTAGTGTCACAGGAAACGTACTGGATAGTGAGGGAAAAGAAGAAAATGAGACTGTTCACGAGGATTAGTCCCTGCAGCCGATGGACCTGTCCCCATCTTTTCATATTTTGAAGGATCGCCAGTCAGTTTACTTGAAATTTAGTAGGGATGAATTTGAGTCGCGTTTAAAATTATCTAGTTCTTACATTTGTACCTAAATGAGCAAACATGAGGTATAAAGGAAGTTTGGAAGAACGTTTGTGTGATGAACAGAACGATTCTACATATTGTATATGTTTTTGAATACATTACTAAGCTCTTTTATGCTTAGGTACTGCAGGCAACCAGATCAAATATACTTTTATTACATGGTCATAATCATGTGTTCTATAAAGTTTATTGCAAGTAAACCTGCAGTATTTATTATTTTATTAAATCCATTCGGTATGCACGGACGGTAAGGCTTTAGAATGTTTTTTTTACAGATCGCTTTTATTGTGTAGTTTGTTTAGGAGTCACTAAAAGTAAAAACGAATAATATTAATTTTAATTTTGAGTTCAGGTTGTAAATTTTTCAAAAATATATTACTCAGAAATTATAAATATTCCGAATCTAAAATTTTGACGAGTTAAATATAATGAAGCAAGTAATTTAAAATTATAAAATGATTAGTGAGAGCTAAATGTGAATAAATGGTAGAGGTCCTAATTAAAATGATATGTAACTAACATTGTATATATACCGTAACTTTACATACAAAAGACAATAATTATGTAGACACATTATAAAATATTTACAAGTTTAATTACAGTAAGGGATACGTGAGGACAGACTGGAAGATTTTTATGAAATAACTGTAAGGATATTGAAGAATACGAGTAAGTCGCCAAATGTACAACATGACAGGCATCAGACACTCGTTCACGCGATCGAACCGCTAACACAGACACACAATGGTGGCGAGTCCATTTTAAAATCCCATACATGATTTAAATTAAATGGTAAGTAAGTATATTTAAATTACTTGTAGTAGATTTCACTAAAATCTAAATACTAGAATGTTCCAAGTTACATTATAATAAAAATAAACTGTGTATTATGTACTGGGTTATACTTGTGTGGTGTTAGTTAGAGACTGGTGTTTGTTACAGTTTTGTTTGTTTAAAGTAAGTCTGACGTCAGTGGACGCGCAGTGTAGTCGTGAAACTATTAGAAAACGCGACTGGGAATATAGGTATGTCCAACGGTGTAGTGGATGAATAAGTTATTAAATAAGGTCATGTTAAGTACGCGAAGTTTCAGATTAAAGTACATCTTTCAATTCATCCTCAAGAAAATGAGGGAGAAAACACTTAGAAACTAAATAAGTATATCATCTTGTCTATAGATCTCGAAGGTTTGAAACTGACTGGTATGAAAATACAAGAGACATTTAAAATTTAAGAAGACAGCGACAGTAAAGACGCGCTTCTGCGCAGCGGGTTAGATAGACATCAGAGAACTATTGTCAAGAGACACAAATCTAATACATTGAGTAATGAGTAAATAACCAACATTGCCGCGACATCGAAAAGTATACGAGTATTAATGATGTGGGCTATACGAAAGCCCACAGTTCCTTTACATCGAACAGCGGTACACGAACTCTTAAGACTATACGTTAGTCTACTGGTCGGGACTTAGTTTAGGTGTCGCTGGTGGATGACGGCTGCTTGATCAGGTCTACATCGCGCCCCACACTGGCCTGAGTCTTCAGTTTTGGCTTATCAACAACCTTATGGTCATGTCCATGCTTATCATGCCCCTTATGCTCATGTCCTGCCTTATGTTCATGTCCGGCCTTGTGATCATGTCCGGTTTTGTGATCATGTCCGGTCTTGTGGTCGTGTCCGGGCTTGTGGTCGTGGTGGCCGGGCTTGTGGTCAGGTCCGCTCTCCACCACGCTCACTCCATTCTTGTGGGTCGTCGGTTCAGGGTCCTCCTCGTTGTCCGCACGGAATTTACGGTTGTACCAGTGTAGGCAGATGCATCTGGAAATGATAGGATTGCAGACTTTAATGTGAGTTTACATGACAAACAAAACAAACTGCTTCACAAATGTCAAGTTCAGCGTGGAGCTATTATTAGCTTCCGCTTTATTTAAAAAGTCGTTTATGTCGCTTTGTTTAAAAGTAGTTAGGTGTCTAAAAATAACACCGGGTCAAGGCTTCGTGTATGAATTAAACTAAAGACCTCTCTGAATGACTCAGGCTAAAGTCAAGTCACTTAAAAATATAGCAAAAACGCCTTAAGAATAAAAATGAGGGCAATCAGTTACAGCTAAAGCTATTAGTGAATAACAATGCAGCGCTGGGGTTGCTTTGTTTATTTGTTTTGCAAAACGACCCCTTGCACGGACGGAGATTGAAGTGGCGGCGACCAGGGCCTTTTAATTCAAACGTAATTAACAACACCAAAACGGCCTCCACCATTTTATATAAAAAATATCGTGCTTAGGTTGAATAAAGCAGGCGCTTCGAGAAAAAAGCCGAGCTGTAATCTTTTTGAAAGAAATATTTGGGAGAATTTTTCTTTTCTTTTTGGTGGTTATAATTGGCAGTTTAAAACGTGTTTTCTTGTGAATGCATCATATGTCTGTGTTTGATTAGTAAAGTATTTAAGACAAGGCTTTTAGTTTTTCCTTGATTAGGTACAGAATTATAAATTGTATTGGAAGAGGTATTATAGGAAGAGGAAGCCAGAAAGATCCACGAGCTACCCTAACACGAAAAACCTGATCCCTGTTTATCGGATCGTGAAAATATCATACTTGTAATATAATGTTACTAGTAAATGGTGGCACAGATAAAGCTATCAATCTCATAACTGTCAGAGCAGGGTCGCTCCTGGTACCAGGCAAATATGAAAAGAAAGAAATTTGAACGGCGACTCTACCGTAATAACTTTCTTATCTTTAGGACATTTTCCCATGACGTCGTTGGCAAAAACTGCGGACCGGGGAAAATCTTTTGCTCAGCGGTAGGATCATAATCGCTAAAAGTTGTCGGTGTAGATTTTACGAAAGTCTTATATATTGTGGGTTCCTGTTTAATCTCTGCTGTCTTTTTTTTTTTTTTTTTTTTTTTTTTTTTTTTTTTTTTTTTTTTTTTTTTTTTTTTTTTTTTTTTTTTTTTTTTTTTTTTTTTTTTTTTTTTTTTTTTTTTTTTTTTTTTTTTTTTTTTTTTTTTTTTTTTTTTTTTTTTTTTTTTTTTTTTTTTTTTTTTTTTTTTTTTTTTTTTTTTTTTTTTTTTTTTTTTTTTTTTTTTTTTTTTTTTTTTTTTTTTTTTTTTTTTTTTTTTTTTTTTTTTTTTTTTTTTTTTTTTTTTTTTTTTTTTTTTTTTTTTTTTTTTTTTTTTTTTTTTTTTTTTTTTTTTTTTTTTTTTTTTTTTTTTTTTTTTTTTTTTTTTTTTTTTTTTTTTTTTTTTTTTTTTTTTTTTTTTTTTTTTTTTTTTTTTTTTTTTTTTTTTTTTTTTTTTTTTTTTTTTTTTTTTTTTTTTTTTTTTTTTTTTTTTTTTTTTTTTTTTTTTTTTTTTTTTTTTTTTTTTTTTTTTTTTTTTTTTTTTTTTTTTTTTTTTTTTTTTTTTTTTTTTTTTTTTTTTTTTTTTTTTTTTTTTTTTTTTTTTTTTTTTTTTTTTTTTTTTTTTTTTTTTTTTTTTTTTTTTTTTTTTTTTTTTTTTTTTTTTTTTTTTTTTTTTTTTTTTTTTTTTTTTTTTTTTTTTTTTTTTTTTTTTTTTTTTTTTTTTTTTTTTTTTTTTTTTTTTTTTTTTTTTTTTTTTTTTTTTTTTTTTTTTTTTTTTTTTTTTTTTTTTTTTTTTTTTTTTTTTTTTTTTTTTTTTTTTTTTTTTTTTTTTTTTTTTTTTTTTTTTTTTTTTTTTTTTTTTTTTTTTTTTTTTTTTTTTTTTTTTTTTTTTTTTTTTTTTTTTTTTTTTTTTTTTTTTTTTTTTTTTTTTTTTTTTTTTTTTTTTTTTTTTTTTTTTTTTTTTTTTTTTTTTTTTTTTTTTTTTTTTTTTTTTTTTTTTTTTTTTTTTTTTTTTTTTTTTTTTTTTTTTTTTTTTTTTTTTTTTTTTTTTTTTTTTTTTTTTTTTTTTTTTTTTTTTTTTTTTTTTTTTTTTTTTTTTTTTTTTTTTTTTTTTTTTTTTTTTTTTTTTTTTTTTTTTTTTTTTTTTTTTTTTTTTTTTTTTTTTTTTTTTTTTTTTTTTTTTTTTTTTTTTTTTTTTTTTTTTTTTTTTTTTTTTTTTTTTTTTTTTTTTTTTTTTTTTTTTTTTTTTTTTTTTTTTTTTTTTTTTTTTTTTTTTTTTTTTTTTTTTTTTTTTTTTTTTTTTTTTTTTTTTTTTTTTTTTTTTTTTTTTTTTTTTTTTTTTTTTTTTTTTTTTTTTTTTTTTTTTTTTTTTTTTTTTTTTTTTTTTTTTTTTTTTTTTTTTTTTTTTTTTTTTTTTTTTTTTTTTTTTTTTTTTTTTTTTTTTTTTTTTTTTTTTTTTTTTTTTTTTTTTTTTTTTTTTTTTTTTTTTTTTTTTTTTTTTTTTTTTTTTTTTTTTTTTTTTTTTTTTTTTTTTTTTTTTTTTTTTTTTTTTTTTTTTTTTTTTTTTTTTTTTTTTTTTTTTTTTTTTTTTTTTTTTTTTTTTTTTTTTTTTTTTTTTTTTTTTTTTTTTTTTTTTTTTTTTTTTTTTTTTTTTTTTTTTTTTTTTTTTTTTTTTTTTTTTTTTTTTTTTTTTTTTTTTTTTTTTTTTTTTTTTTTTTTTTTTTTTTTTTTTTTTTTTTTTTTTTTTTTTTTTTTTTTTTTTTTTTTTTTTTTTTTTTTTTTTTTTTTTTTTTTTTTTTTTTTTTTTTTTTTTTTTTTTTTTTTTTTTTTTTNATCGTCGACCCGACGCCGATGTGAACCCCTCCTACCGTTACTTGGGATCCCGCTGGTGGCCTGTTCCGAGAACCATGAAAGCACATGGCCTCGGACTTGTGCAGGGCCACCTCGAGACCCAATTGCCGGATCCTTCCAACGACTATCGCGACCCCGCGTGTCATCAAGTCGGCCGCCGCCTGATGCGACCTCCCCTGTGCCAGAACTAGCGTATCGTCAGCGTAACAGATTACGCTGACGCCGCTAGGGAGGTCAGCACGCAGCACCCAGTCGTAGCCGATGTCCCACAGGAGCGGCCCCAGAACCGAACCCTGTGGAACACCGCACGACATCTCTCGCCGGTTCCACTCACCCCGGTGACCGGGGTAGATGACGGCCCTGTCCGTCAAATAGGCCTCGACCACGCGACGGAGGTAGGTCGGCATCCGATGATACCGGAGTGCCTCCCTGATGCAACTCCAGGGCAGGGAGTTAAAGGCATTGGCGATGTCAAGAGACACCGCCAAGACGACCCTGCCCCGGGACACCGAATCCCCCGTCGTGAAGGCTCTCACGCGCATGATGGCGTCCACCGTTGAGCGCCCCGTGCGGAAACTGAACTGGTTCTCCGCCAGATTCGGCCCCACCCTTACCAGGTGCCCGACGAGGCGGTTTGCAATTACTCTTTCAAAGAGCTTGCCCACCTCGTCGAGTAGCACGATGGGCCGGTAAGCGGACGGAGAGTCCGCAGGGCGCCCAGGCTTCTTAATGAGATCTCTGCTGTCTTAAACCTCGTACGAGTGTTAATATTTAACGTGCTCAAATATTTTCTTTTCCTGGTAGCCACAACCAGGGGGCCTTTAAGTCAGGAGTGAATAGGTTATTTCAGTGTATTCCCGTTGTCCCCGTAATCTGTGTCCCCGTCACGGGGACAACGGAACGTCATATTATTCCTTACCGTTGTCCCCCTTATGTACATATGGGCAACGGGGACAACGGACGGTTAAGATTTCACGTATCGTTGTCCACTTTAAATTTTTATTTCTTTTTTAAACATATTGTTTTCCTGAAATACAATGCTACTTCTGTTAATCGGAGAACTTGTATGCAAGAGCGAGCTAAGCGAGCTCGGGACTTGGGGCACCCCGACTCGAACAGGTTAGGTTAGAAGGTTAGTGGTTGTTTTTTTAAACCATAGAGCCCCGCGAAGCTGGGCTCCGACTTCGCCTTTTGGTGACCATTTATCCATTCTGGCATATATTTCGAACATGGCCTACAGGGACAACGGGAATACAGGTAGGTATATTCAATAAATTAACGGGGACAGCGTACGGGGACAACGGGAAGTAATTTTAATTATTTTATTAAATTCCCTTTGTCCCCTTTAACGGGGACATGGCCTAAGGGGACAACGGGAATACAGGGTTATTTCTAGGCAAACGAGCACCATCATCGAACACATCAGGTGATACTGTGGTCAAACGCGAGCCTATCTAAAATAATAATAAAAATCGGCTAAGTGCGAGCTCGAAGGGTTCCGCATCGTAAATAAATAAAAACACGTTTCATGTATGGGAGGGAGCCCCTTTAATTTTTAATATAATTTTTATTATTTTTTGTTAAAGCAGCAATAGATATTTCTATCATGTATCACACTCTGTGTAAATTTAAACTGTCTATCTATTACGGTTCTTGAGATACAGCCCGCTGACAAACAGACGGACGGGACGGATAGACGGACAGACGGACGGCGGAGGCTAAGTAATAGGGTTCCGTTGGTTACCCTTCGGGTACGGAACCCTTAAAACCATTCCATTGATGTTACACTAAGGTACTGATGATGCATTACTCGTAGCATCGGTAAGCCCTACTTTACTGACTAGATTAAGGTAACAAGGAATATCTTGATAGCTACCAGGTCCTCTTGGAAATTGCTCCTAGTCACATCATAAAACAACCCTCTGTGCCCCATGGTAGCTCAGTAACTTTCCTTTCACGTTGAATTAAAAGCATTGTGCTATCGATTTCTATTTCATTTGCCTAATTGCCTGGGGCCAGTTTATCGTTAATTTACCTAAGTGAATTCACTTTAATTGTAGTCTTCATGTCAATTTGTTGTAAGTCTTCCATTTTGTAAATAAACGTTTTCAGTAAACTAATGACCGCATTTTTCTAATACCCCCATCATCGGCCTTCCGTTCCGTTTGTTTTATAGAGTATTCGCATTTTAGCAAAATATCGGTGCATTTTTCTGTTTATCTCCATTTTTAAATTTGTTATGATATATATATGTCACCGGAACATTGCAGACTCCGTAAGATTGTAATAAATTTTTATTTGATTATAGTTTCTTATTATATTATGAAAAAATCGTTTTGTATACAATAAATTCCATCCAAATTCAATAGTTTCCAATATATCCGTGTCTATAAATAGTTTACAATTTCACGCAATATTTTACAATCTTACGGCGTTTGCAATTTTCCGGTGACATTTACATATATTACATATAATATTTAATTTCAACGTTCGGTATAATTTTTAACTTGGAATTAAAAACTATAATTCTAATTTGAACTTTATCGTGTACTCGTAAGACAATTGACAAAGTTCAAATTCCATCGCGACCCATACTTTTTTTCGGACTTTTTTATTACGAATCACATTCTTATTTTATTTTAAATACACATTGTTAAAGTCGAGACTTAAGATGGTGAAACTATCTCGAATTAAAAATAATCAAGAAAGTTTAATAACAGTGTCTGTTCGTCGGTTAATTAAAGACCAACTAATGACTAGTTAATCAAAAGATTTTTTTTTAAGTTTCAATTGTACTAATTTTAACTTCCCTACGTCACAGCAAAGCACACGTCACAGAGCTGCTCAAGATTCCCACAGTGAACTTCGACAGCATAACTTAACAACTTATAATAAACCCTCTATCGATTGATTCCCACTAACTAATTTACTATTTCTTTAAGTATTAGTTAGGAAGTGACCCTGAGACCTTTAAAAGTCACCAGTTGAGTAATTGATGTTTTCGTTAGTCTGTCTGTTTTCCTGTTTAAATGGTTTAATCACTTCATGTGATTCTAACTTGATTGGTAGTTTGTGTCACCGTTTTTAGAGGTCCCGATATTGAAAGGCTAACTGTTAGCTACATTCAATTAATGTCATCCTGGTACTCCATCAAAAGTTTTTCCTAACGGACTAAACCTATTTGATAAGTACATAATTTCTAGTAGTAATTGTTGATGAAAAAATCTGCGAATTCTTTGTATTGTATGTTATCCTGGTACCTACCTCAAAACAGCGCCAAGTATGCCAGCCCCAACCAGTGCCGCACCAGCTCCCATCAGATAGTAGCGATGCTGTGCGGCCTCTGCTCCTGGTGACAGTTGCACAAGCCCCACCACCAACACCACGATCCCTAGCAGAAGGGATCCCACTACCGCATGCAGAGCTGCCACCTGCGCATACTAAACACATTTGAAGAAACTTTAAAGACAAGTGTTAAACATTGATCTCCTCTAGATTAACACCAAATTCACAGGAGGGAGAAGAAGGAAGGAAAAATGTCATAGCACATACTCGGACAGTGTTCCTGATACTACGGAAGTACTCTTACGGATCAATATAGTAGTCAGTCCTCACCTTCATAATAAAACTGCCAGTTTCATTTGAAGATGGAACAGCAAAAAAATACGAAACGGAACGAATGATCCGTGAAAGTACTTACTTCAGAAAGAGAGGGAAGGTGACCCACACAACACACAAGAAAGGGACGACGATACATCATGCAAGGGGTGTTTGTTACCTTGTTAGTGGTCAGAGCACAAAGTTAGTAGCACCGGCAGATTTCTGCCATGTTTGAAGCTGTCAACATACACGACTCCAATAGAAGCCAACACTTTAGAGCCTGGATATAATGTGTTTACTACTAGTTTAGATATTATTGTGAAGAGCCATCTCCTATTGCTTTCAAAATAATTATTTGTGACCTATTAATCATGCAAATATAGGTAGGCCAACATATTCCAATTTATTCGTATGTAAATAAATATTTTATAATCTAATTGCTTTTTTTTTCTAAAAAATATTCTCGTTCTGTCATGATTGTTTAACTTAATGAACAGTGGTCTTCTGGACTCTCCTGAGATCCTGCTCTCACAGAAATAATTTGAGTTTAACCACCAAACCAAAAAGAAATGGTTTAGTATATAGAGTGTTCTGATTAGTAATCGCTGGTTCATTGTGCATGCTCTAAGGAAAAAATACTATGAATTAGTATCGTAGATTGTTCATACGAAACGCAACAGCTCGGGAAGAAGTAAGGATGTAGTGTCTCATCTAAAAGGATTTCTGATCTCAAGGTCTTCTTCCCATGCTATTACGTACACCTCCTAAAAGAATATGCATGCCTGGTAGCCCACCTTGCCACAAACGTAGAGTTCATTCCTCAGCCGGTGATGGTCAGGCGAGGGCGTCGCATCAGCGTCGATGGGGCGGCCGAGCTGCAGAGGCAGCTGCGATGGTCTCCGCCCACCTCCTCCTCCACGCTTCTCATTGCGTCGTCTCTCATGGCGAACCGCCACCGCTGGCATAGCACCAATCATCTTCGCTGTACAACACCAGGCCTTCAGAGGCGTGATGGAGGCCCATGCTTAGAAGTCATACTTTTAAACACGGGCCTCCTCCACTCTTCGCATAATTACACCGTTTTATATACCTACCACATTTTTAGCAATCATATAAGCCTAAATACTGTAGGTATGAATTTTCAGCCATTGATTCACAAGCTCAACACCCCGAGGGGTGCCCCTTGACATGACACCTATTTGTCTTTTCTATATCGATTATTATCACTTGATCCAAACAAAGGTATTCCTTCCCTGTGAATGGCCTCCCTCTATCCGAGTATAGTCCCACCACCCCGATTGTTTTGACATTCACTGAAGATGTAATAAGTATCAGATGGCGGAAGCTTATTGTGGTATATTATGCTTAGCACATAAGCTTAAGCGACCATTGTCATCATCAAGCTAGCATGGCACTGATGACAAGTCAACTTAGAACATAAAATAAGCACGTAAGCTTGATATGAAACCCACCTCATACCTACCAGGCATTCATGACACGTTAACAACACAAATCATTCTCACATTTAGCAGTAACCAGGACCGAACCCTGTCCCCTAGCTGCGTCACATACATCAACACACACTAAAATGCACGAATGTCTATCGCTGTCGTACTTTAGTGGGCATAAACAGAAAATATGGGCCCCCAGCTTTTTATCTTTATTCAGAAATATGGGAACTTTAATATATTGTTTGAGACTTTTCCTCAAAGGAGTAGGACAACTTCCTTTTTTTTTATGCAACCTTAACCTAAAAACGGCTGAGATTGCAGAAACTTTATGGCTATAGGAAGGTTTAAAATCTGATTCCAAGGTTGCAAAGAATTTGATCTAAATAAACTTGGTATGAAAGATGGACTTTTCTTGATTTTCGTCATCAACATCATCATCTGCCCAGCAGCTTAATTCTAAAATTTTACAAGAGGCGACTGTCTGTCTGTCCTCAGTCCTCAACCCAATTACTGAAAAATAATTACAGTACCCATTAGTAAGACTAAGTTGTTGGACTTGCGTTCGGAATAATATAATTTATTCTACATTCACTCGTTTCTTTCACTCTCAGCATTCAGAGTTAGATTTGACTAAATTTTCTCAGCAGCTTCAGAATACCTCAGAAAGCGATTTCCCTACAATGAAGGTATAGTATACTTACACCGCTGAGTATCTCTTGGCTGTAGTAAGGACTGGAGCATATCTGAAACAAGCAATTTGATGTCAAGGGGAATCCAAGATGGCGACAGACAGAACAATATAAAGTTGAACGTCTCGTAAAAAATTAACAATAAAACCATCTTTATGTGAGTCGCTCGTGTTACGGGTTTAGTTACAGTTTTATGAACCATTATTATAAGTATTTATTTGTTTATTCATGTTACTGTTATAGTTGTTGAAATTAAAGTTTTATTGGCAACAGAAGTTAAATTTTTGCGACATACCATATCGGAAATTTTAAAGAAAGGAAAGATTGTTTCGGGAAAAGAAGTAATTATATCTAAGAAAATGCCAATACTAGTATATACTGAGTAAAATACTCCAGCAAAATGATGGCTTGTCATGATAGAGCTTTTCATCAAACAGCCACCTGAGCATACTTACAGGATAGTTCAGTGGAAGTGGACTTTTAATGTACATAAGTCCACTGGCGGCTTCATTTGTAATATTCCCTAGGCGACGATGTTAAGACTACACTGCAGCATGCCAGGCACTAGATAGCTAATGCACTTTGTAAGGTAAACAGCCTGTCAGTTGACGAAGTATTAGGTACTTAGAACATCTCAGAAATAAAATACTGAAATAATAATTCTACTCGAATCTCGTACCTATGTTGTTTTGATGTTCGATCATAGCTTTGTTTGATCGTTCGGTCCTGAACCAATTGTTTGTTTCATTTTACGTCCGTTCCCAGAAACGATCTACTGTTCCAAGTTACAACAGGAACAAATATGTTTTTGTTTGGAAAACGTCGAATTTTCCGTTAAAATTTTAATGAAAAACGTGAAATCATTTTTTTAATTGATCGGAACAAATAAACGCTCGACACAGCGATAGGTATCTATGTCAGCCTGGTAGGTGTGTATTTAAATGTGATAGTCAATTATTTTATCCATTTTTCAATTCCATGTAAAATTGTATTATTTTTTTCCAGAAATTGATATTTTATGAATATCAGGTTTTTTTTTGCAATTAATATGAGGTATTCTGTTATGGAATCATTTAGCCTGGACCAATCAATTATGGAAATCGGGTTATTCGAAGTGGATTATTTTGAATAATCTGATTTCCGAACTAACTTATCCTTTAACATGGTGCAGCACAAAATTGAAGACTTGATTTTTTTTTGTAAGAAGGCCTAAAACAGCAAAATAAATAGTATGTTAACATATTACAATAGTAACAGAATTTATTCGAGTTGGTAAGTCATCAACATTTGTCTAGTAAGAATGTGCTGGAAGCCGACATAAGTGGCTAGATCAAGAACGTGAATGCGATGCTGAATCATTGGCTCGAGGAGTTATGGAATTGGGAGACTGTCTGCGAGAGTCTAGCGACATGCAGTCTAGTTGTATTTTATAAAAACACAAGCTTTTACTGCGATTTTTCGACCGTGGTCTGATTTAAATGAACCGAGTATATTACTGGGATAAATAGTAATTCGTTTATTCAACAGTGTAGATAGCTAGCTACATTTTTAGGGTTCCGAACATCCGTAAGATAGGAACCCTTACAGGATCACTCGGGTGTCTGTCTGTATACATTTTGTGTATGGGGTCACCATTAGGGGACAAACTAAAATTTCAAAAATCAAGTTTTTCAAACTGTTTCGTGTGACATATCAAATGAAAGGGCTTATTGGCTACATAAATAAAAAGTAGTTTCAAGTACAACACGCTGATCAAACCTTATTTCGAAAAAGAAATATAACCTCAAAAAATACGATCATGTTTCAGGATTTCGCAAGGTACTCAAGTGGCTGCCTATCCGACTTCGCAGGAACTCTCGGATATTGTGTTTGCTATTTAACATCCTTCACAACCCTAAAACGCCTTCCTATTTGCGTGAACGCTTCTCCTATTCCCGTCCTTCTGATGCGCCTTGCAGGTCGCATCTTAGAAATCTCCTTAAATCCCCTCCCCACTCTACCGATTTTTATTCCTATTCATTTACTGTGCACGCGGTACGGTTGTGGAATGCACTGCCGCCTGACATTAGGGAATGCAAAACTCTTCCAGATTTTAAAAGAAGAGTGAAAGTACACTACGGTACCATCATAGTTGCATATTTAAAGTATATATTATTATTATTCTTATAGTATTATTTAAGTAGTATGTATTAGTATGATATTAATTTTAGTCATATTTATTAAGTTTTTTTTTGTCTTTTTATGTTAACATAACTTTTACACACGATGTCTACATCTCTTTTATTCGACTCTCCTTTCGCAGGTATGCTGGAAGAGATTTCTTTAGAAATAAGCATCACCTTTGTACCTATTTTTCTGTTCCCTTCTTCTTATTTATTTGTTAAATGTGTGTACATAAACTGTTAAATAAATAAATAATTAAAAAAAATATATATTAGCTTTTGCCCGCGTCTTCGTACGCGCATATCCCGTTTTCCCCACTTACCGTGTAGTCTTCCTCATGAATGTGGCTTTCATTTACAAAAATAATTTTCTAAATCCGACTGGTAGTTCCAGAGATTAGCGCGTTCAAACAAACAAAGTAACAAACTCTTCAGCTTTGTTATTTTAGTATAGATAGATAAATTCTCGTGTCATTTTGATTTCTAAATGTTATAGTAGGCGCCAGATAATCGTGGAATAACGGTCATTGACCCACCTACAATTATTGTCATTTTTAATTTGAAAAACGGAATTAATGACACAAAGCTGTCCCGAATCATCATCTCTCGTGATCCTTAACATTGTCTAATAATGAAAAACGATTCATATTTAATTGTTCAGGTACCTATGAACAGTTATTAGGGAAAGGTCAATATACTTTATTCCACATTTATCTGGCGCCTACTATAGCTATTCCTGCCATATCTCATCATCATCTGCCTAGTCTTTTCCCAACTATATTGGGGTCGGCTACCAGTCAAAATGGATTCAGCTGAATACCAGTATTTCACGTGGAGCGGCAGCCTACCAGACCTCCACAACCCATTAACTGGATAACGCGGTAGTTTTTGGCAAGACTGGTGTCAGATTTTGTGGCTTCTGACAATCAGTAACGACTGCCAAAGATTTACAAATGACAGTCGGGACTAACGGCTTAACGTGCTTTCTGAGGCATGGAAGTATCTCGATATGTTAAGATGGTTACCCATCCACAGACCAACCTCGACAAGCGTTGCTCAACGGCTGTTATTATTTAGCCACGAGCTCCTCCATATTTCTGTTTATCTACACACAGGTATATCAAATACTACTCACATCATATTTCAAGTACATTTCCTGTCTCATTTCTGATAAGTGTCGCATGACATTTATATCGCATTTCGGTCCCCACATAAATAAAGTTTGGGTGTAACGCGACACGATACTGCGAGAATTTCACAGCGAAGAAATTGTACGCTTTCGATGGAATTGTCCCCTTCGTACGGATAACGACATAGATCACGGAATAGCCGAAGAGGTTGCTTTGATTATTCGTGCCCATGTTGCGGTATGCATACAGAACAATGGCGAAATCTTAGCTGACTTAAATTTGAGCGTCAAAAAGTGACTTATATATGAAATTCAATATTTGTCTATGTTTTTTCAAAGTATCACATTAACTAGTTAGGGCCGGATAAATAATATTTTAAATATAAATTAATTTTATTTTTTCACTAACGTTTATTCTGCCAAGTGACAGTACAGCATTATTGTATTGTAATCAATTTTAGTTTATTATTACGATTAAACGGTGTAAATGAATTAACAGTACAGTTTATTTTCAAGTGTAGTTGTTCCTTGTGGAGGTATGTAAAAAACTGTGGTGTAAAAATAAATGAATTACTTTCAATTAATGACTGGCAAAAAGACTAGTATCATAAATCTAAAAAATAGCTTGTTTATTAACGACTGTTGATTGGTTGATATTGATACTCATGTTGTAGATAGGTACCTATTGCATACCTAAAGTAAGGTCTACCAAAGAGTATTATTACAAGACATTTCATGATGAAATAACTAGGCAAGGAGAATACTAATGCGATATAATTGCCCTTTTACTTCCTTGAATTTGAATATAAAAGTTACCATAGACATAACCTACAAAAGTTTATGACTGAATATCTATTATTCTCGACCTTCTTGACCAAAAATTCTTGCACAAACTAATTCAGAGGGTGACGCTGAGTTAAACAAGATATTTTTCATTTAAAGACGTAGGAATTCAATCTCAGCTAAAACAATGTATGGGTGACTGTTCCGAAGCGTACTTAATTCCGAGCGACGACGGCGACGGTCGTCGTCGTAAATCTCGTGGTTAAATAATACCAGCCACACGGGGAGGTCGCGGCTAAATAATAACAACTGCACGGGTCGATCTTCAAGGTTAGGCAATGCTTGCCGAGGTTGGCCTGTGGATGGGTATCTTAACATACCGAGACTCTTCAATGCTTCGGAAAGGACGTTAAGCCGTTGGACCTGGCTGTCATTTGTAGATCTTTCTAAACGCCAGAAAATATGACACCAGTCTAGTTAAGAAGTACCGTGTTATCCAGTTCCTGGATTGTAGAGGTCAGATCGCTCCACGTAAAATACTGGTACCTGTTCAGCTGAATTTGACTGAAAGCCAACCCCAATATAGTTGGGAAAAGGCTAGACAGAAGTTTGTGTGTGTGGTCGGAGTTCGGATCTATTGCGCAAACCCTCCAAGTAGTACTACGGCTACTTCAGACGACACTTTGCGAGTTCTTGATCAGAAGAAGTGCGTAAACGCTCTTAGAATGGGGTATTATTCTGGATAGAAACATAATATGATCAGTTAGACGTTCAAAAATATTACCAACGTACCAAGGCCTGGCGCCACGCGTAGGAATTTCAATGCACTGTATCGTCTTCATTATTTGTTAACGTGATAAAAGAACAAATAGTAATAATATAGCCTTTAATTCAGATCTCTTAGTAGGTACAATGAATTTTTAAGCTTATGTAAAGGACTAGCATTAAAATCTTAAACTTAATAGATATGAATAAATTTAAACTAATATTTGTTGCTTGGTTATCTTTCCTAGATCTGTTTGCCAGTCGGCAAAGGCCTCCTCCAACTTTTTCCATTCCTTTCTTTCTTGAGCCACTCTGTTCCATGTGACTCCTGCCACTTGTCTAACGTCATCGTCCCACCTTTTCTGTGGTCGGCCTCTTTTCCTTTTGAATTCTCTGGGGTACCACCATGTCACCCTTTTGCTCCATTTGTCGTGTCTTCTTACCAGGTGACCAGCCCATCGCCATTTGAGTCTTTTGATTTTGCTTATTACATCGGTAGTTTTTGTTTTGATTCTAATGACGATTTTACTCTGTCGGACTTTTTAATGTTCAGCATACTCCTTTCCTTTGCATACTGGCAAGTTGCTAGTTTGTTTGAGGTGACCTGATTTAAGGACCATGACTGACACCCGTACGTAAGGACAGGTAGTACGCAGGTGTGCAAAAGAACAAATACGTGTCCAATATTTTTTGGTGAACTACTGTCGGACCAAATAGATCTTCAGAAAAATATACTATTGTCACGGTCCGTCAGTTTCTACGAGTAGATGGTGACAAGTACTGATACGCTTCATTTGTACGGAATGTTTTAACAATGCCGTTTGTACCAGTGGCCGCCGTGTCGTCTCCGTGCTCTACGGCTAACAGCATGGGATTAATGTACAACCGTGTCGAGCGACGGTCGCGGAATGATTGCGCGGCGGTCTTCTTTTGTTCCAGGAGCTAAACCGGACAATAAAGTGAAATTGTTCTCGGGATAAAGTGTTTTGTTCTACTTTTGAGACAAGATATTTTTTGTAACGGAAATAAAAGTGGCGCAGCTAGTTCTGTTGTATTGTAGGTGAGATTACTATCAACTATAAAAAATAACCACTATAATAATTGCGTTTCAGCTTAGTAATAGCGGTCATTGACCCTACCTTCATTATTAATTTAATTCGTCTTTAATAACCTTGTGTCAATGTCAAAACGACAGGACTATACAATTCGCCAAATAAGTTAGCAATAGCGATCATTTTCCCTAATATGTAATCGTAGGAATCCGAAAAACAAACTACATATGTATCGTTTTTCACTCGTGACAAATGTTGACGGTATCGATTCCGATTAACGGATTTTATTTCTTCTTTGACTTGAAGAATGTTTGTATCTGTCTTGTTATGTCAATGACCTTAGTACCGGACAAGTTCTTCATGATTCTGGCCTCCTGGTAGTTAGTGAGTCTTTAAACCGTTCTAGATTCTTGCCCCGCCTTCATTGCACATTATTTTGCATCTAATTTATGTTTGTAGGTGCGTTACGGGTCTTATTTTTATTATCACCTTAGAATGAAAAAATCATAATGATTTTTGTTGTTCAATAGTTGAAGACTACTGTTAATTCACTTAAAATAACCCCTTTCGCCGTCCTACATAACACCCAGAAGTTTTGACAAACTATCGTATTGTTCTAAACCACACAGCCTAGCAACACAGTACACCTTCTCTTGAGATCGCTAAACTCGACTCTTTTGTTAAGTGGTTATCGGCTTGCCACTGTATAGTCAATCAGGTTACTATCTTGACCTTTAGCTGTACCCACTAAATGCCCTTGAACTGTTGCTAAGGGTTTCTAAAGAATAAAGAACGCCTACTGTATAGCTTTTATAATGCATAAACAATGTTTGTACACGGGTTTACGACTGTTTTACATAACATAACATAAGCTTATGCGTCTGACCTACCTGGGAGAGGTCATGATATACGCATGATGACAGCTAATGCACACAATACTTTATCAAGGATGCTAAACGTTTTGGACTGTCCTTTCGCTGTCTAATTCATTAAAATTCATGAGTTGTCGAACAAGTTGCATTCTTTGAGCGTGCTTTATATACCTTGACTTTAGTTTTTAATTGCACTAGAACTGTACAGCAGTTATTTTTTCATATTACATAGTTAAACTCAATTTAAAAGTTGTTGGTGGCTATGAGCGCTCGCATCCCTTGAAAGATTAAGTAATACAACCTGAACTGTAGTAAAGGTACACACTATATTAACAAAAAAGCTCTCTGGCTCCCCTATTTAACAGCACCGTCCGTGGGTTGGTTACCTGTTTAGTTGAGTTACCCTTAGCGACCAATTTATGAGTGACAGCCACCTCCCGGACAGGATATTGACATTTAACCCCTCACCTGAACCCTTCGCTGATGACTGCCATAAAGTTATATTTATACCTATATCACGTTCTTATAGGTACTAGTTCAGGCTGTATCTGACGGATATTTCAGAGGTAATTTTGGAATAGATACCTGGCTTTTTTCTTGTTTTTAAGCCTTATTAATGTCTTCCAGTCGGTCTTTTCTTTATGGTGTCGGACGTAAAAGAATAGCACCATCCCATCACTGCCCATGGGTGTCGTAAGAGGCGACTAAGGGACTCACCAGAGAATGGGCAGCAGCATTCTCTGTACATTGCAACGGCTGCAATGCGATCGCCAACCCGCCTGCCAAGCGTGACGATTATGGTACTCCCCACCCCTTGGGGGAGGCCTCTGTCCAACAGTAGACGCCTTTCGGCTGGTGAGAGAGTCGTTCTATAATTCTATCGATGCGACTAGAGAATTTGTGAGTTTTAAAGCGATCGTCTTTGCTTTTACTTGATGGAACTGGAAATAAGTGTACTAATTTCCCCTGGTGGTAAGGAAACTTCAGTCGAAAACTTTAGTGCCCCTGTTGAAGCAAATGGGTGTTTGTTAAACAAACTTAACAAGACCGGATGGCTAATTAGAAAGGTTTCCTATACCAAGAAAAACGACACGTTTTAGGAATAGTTAAGACCACTCACACTGATACGCTGGAGACTTCTTCATTGACTACAATGAAGAAGTCAGATACTCGTATAGCATACTAGAAAACGAAAAATATTAAGTCTGTATATTCAATTGCATTGTAAAGATTTCCATAGCTTATTTAAAATCTATCAATTTATCGAGTCAGCTGGAACCGTATTGAAGTTTGACGATCGTCTTTCAATACATCCTTCAAAGCTTCAAGTACGAGACTTGTTGTTAGGTTCCTTTCGATCACGATTTCCCAGATAAAATCAGACTGTAAATGGAATACCAATTGTATGTCTTCTTACTAAGGTTCATAATTCTTTAACTACATACGTTTTTCAGGTCTCTATACTTCACATAAAACGGTGAAACTTCTGGCTAACGTATATTTAATTTCCATAAACAAAACATATTGTATCTGCCTATAGAGCAAACAAAATAGTTATTTCAATCTCAGCAATAAAATTTCCTTTTAACTTGAACACAGAACTTTTTCAAATTGCCCCGGACGTGGGATGGTCCAACTCCGGTAATAAAATACGCTGTGATATTATCTACGAACGAGCCTACATGCTACGGGGCTTCGTTGCTACGCGCTACGCCACTAGGGTCGGTTGGCTACGCGCTACGAGGGACTGATGGCTACGGAGCTGTGCCGCTACGTGGGTCGCATGGTTCAAATAAAACATGTGACCGACATACATCCTCATTGTTATTGAGATGTATGTGGTGGTAAAGGTTTCTTTTCTGTCATGTTTTAAGTTAGAGATTTTTTTTACCATCATCTTGATTTTATAAAACTGAGAATGGCTTTAATCATGATTCAATTAAGAAAGACAAAAATAGATAAGATTATTTAACTTGTAATTTAAGTTCAGGCCTGTTACAGATACGCAGCTACATAGACCTTTTACATACCGTTGGTAGCAATAGTAATTAAAGCAATAGGTACCTAATATTGAAAGGAATTTAAAATAAAATACTGGCCCTTTTGTAATAATTAGTTTATTTAATAATAAATGTGTAATAAATCGAGTGAAATAAATTATATTTGCCTAACGTGGAATGATTTGTGACTCGAGATAAAATGGCCTCGCTGCGGGGAAAGCGGCCCATGTGAGGCTTTACAATTTTCAAGTTAATAGCTAATAAACTCTGTAATCACCGCAAGTATACCTTAATTCCTTTTTTTACAGCTAATGTTCTAACGGCAATTACCCTTAATAAAATTAAATGAGTTTTAGTTATAAAGCCGCTTTCCCCGCAGTAAAACCGTTTAATACAAAAGTACTTCGTTTAATTTACAGAAAAACTATTTAATTTACATAATTTTTAATTCATACTTTAGTTAGATGACTAGATTGAAAAGAAAAGAGTTAGTAGGTACTACGGAATTTCTTTAAAAAATTGTATCGATTAGGACAAATTCGAATTCTTTATTATAAAGTTAGGACTACTATTCGATTCTCAATTTAGTATTTATATTCTTATAAACTTATATTTTGGTGTTTTATTTTTGTATTTCAGATTATTTCTTATAGTTAGTATCACTTTGTGACGAAAACAACAACCAGTGTAACTTCGGACACGAATTATATAAAATGACAACGATTAGTTAAAAGATTTATAAAGGAATGCATGATAGAAGTTGTTCCAAAACTTGTAACCACACCAAAACGTTTAGAAAACTTTAATTAAGTACATTACTTATTGCTTGCTTTTGTTCTGTTTGTGATTTAAAAAAATAACATCAAACTGTATGGCACTATAGTTTGTCAACAAAACACGTCACTATCCAATTCGATTCAATACATTTAAGTGCTTTACGAGTGTATAGTTTTATTTAAAAATGCGCAAAAGCGTTCATAAAAATCTCTCCACGACACCGAAATGGCATAAAAAAATCACAACTAACACGTTTTGAGCTTTAACACGACACCAAAACATTTGGACAACGAAACAACTACAAATTAACAACTAGACATTTATAAATCACAATTAGGGATTTAGATATTATGTTTTGATTTATATTTCAAGCCTTTCACAAAGCGCTGTTGCGCATTTGCTTATGCTATGAATTCGTTCATCTTGTGGGACTAGGAAGTCATGAGTGGCGAAGGCATCGCACGTCATAGCACGGAGAGGGTTGATGGCATGGTAGGTATGTACATGTGACACTTACAGCCAAGTATATCAATTGAATTACCCTATCAAAAATACCTAAATATAAAAGTATAGGCACAAGAAATTTCATAATTAACGTGTGCAAACACTATATTTTGCGCTATCATAATGTGCATCAGAATGTAGTATATAATAAAGTAATTAATTATTATTAATTTTAATTAAATTATGGGCTTAGTGATGCATTGTTACAGCATGGCGTTCTTTAAGTATTGTGATTATTACGTACTAGTAAGAAAAGCAATAAATGTAATGACCGTAGCATTATGCGGCAAATGCATTGACAACATAATGCAGTACGCTCTCTAATACTAAAATGAACTAAAACACGATATCGAAAACAGCCATATTTTGTACTTTTAAGACATAAAAACATTGTATATGTCACCGGAAAATAGCAAGTGCCGTAAGGTTGTAAAATATCGCGTGAAATTGTAAACAATTTTCTCTTAATAAGACACGGATATTGGAAACTATTGAATTTTGATGGGATTTATTGTAAATAAAACGTTTTTTTCATAATATATCGAGAAATTGCAATCTAAAAAAGATATATTACAATCTTACGGAGTCTGCAATTTTCCTGAATATATAAATCTGTATTTGCGAATAACAGCGCATCATTAAGCCTTAAAATTCTTCTAATATAAAGATACTTTAAAACATTTTTATATTTTTTTACAAAATAATACTGTCACCAATATCCTTCTTGACAAATGTTAAAGTAATACGTGCACAAGTAGAACATTTCAATTCATTTGGATCTCCCTTATCTACGATATACGACACGAAGCTAGCTTTTTCTAGACATTCAGGCGACAGAATATAAATACACAATTATATTTACTGTCCAATATAAGAATACTGAGCTTTTAAAACACTTTACATATTTTCAGACGTTCCTATTTTATATTATATTTGATTCTATTTTGAAATTTAAAAGAAATAACTTGCAAAACCTTCAATTCTGTACTTGTCACAATTTCTCTTCTGACTGTCGTTGTAACAATATTGGAGAAGTGTCTTACATCTTTTGTTTATTTGAAGGTTATATTTAATAAAATTACTATACTTTGTAGTCATAATACTTAAATATATTACTCTACCTTTGTGCTTTATAATAACTTTCAAAATGTGGTTGTGCAAATGGATACTACAGACACTAATTTGTTAAGTTCGTATACATAATATTGCACAAAGTCTTGTTATTCTTCACTTCACTTTGGCCCTTGTTACAACGACACTCGACAGAAATTTCCCTATTCTCTGCGAAGCTCAGTATTTTTCTAAGGAACCTTAAATCTACTTATCAAAAATTACCGAAAATTGTGCCGTTACAAATACACAATATTAATATTCGTGAAATATTTATTTAATAAGGCAATGTTTTATAGACAGCACTTACAGTTAGAGACAGATATTAGATACCCGCTAGTAGGTACGAAATAATTTGCGAAATAGCTATTCCTTGTCAACTTCTTGCCAAATTACTAAAGTTGTTTTCTGATTTACCCTTTAATTTGTTACCATTAGGATAATGTTGACAAAGAACATCAAATTCGTCTAATAATAAGGGAAGAGTAAAAGAGAAGAGTACTAGGAGAGAAGTAATGGAAAGGGGTGTAAACCTAATAATTTAAAGTTTGAGCATTGTGAAGCTAAGCTCGTGTGTGTAAGCTTAATATTAATATCAATGTTTAATAATGTGTACATATTTATATAATTTGACATCTCGATTATAATGGAAAATATTTCACAGCCCCAAATAAAGTAAACCTAACGACAACCGAGAAATTCTTAAACATAGAACGGTGGGACGAAAGTAATTCTAAGTGAAAAAGATTCATTAATCTTAAAATCGACCAAATGTGACTGACTTTAAAGATCAGACTTGTTTGCAAGCATTCTTTCAAATTTTTCGTTATATACCTAGGTAAGATTAGTTGAGAAAAGAATTTAAAATTAAACATTCAGTCGATTTTAAGAAATATGACTTGCAATACACCAAAATCTTTGACTATATCGAATGATACAATAAATAGCATTGCCATGAATTTTTGGCACAGATCTGTGTAAAACAAAACAATTAGTGCACAGTGAGTGCTATAAGATATTTGGGATTTACTTATATATAAAGATAATTTATACTATAGGAACTATTCAGATACACTGCTCGATGATTGTCTATCATTAATCTTCTTCCAGATATATTTCTAGGATTTAAACGACTTTTAATATTAATGTTTTCTGAGCGGAGTGTCATTAATAGAAAGTGCATTTTATTGCGATTTCGTGACCTCCTTTATATTCCATTGCTAATTTAGTTTTGATTTTCAAATTGTTAAAATGAAAGCATTCAATGATATATTTGTAAAAATGTCAATAGTACTCGAATTTCGCAATAATTTGATATTTCAATCTCTCCCGTGTATCTAAATAGTAAACTAGTCAGTAATACAGTTAAATAGAGAGACAAACAAACATACAATATGATATAAAATCGTCAGGTATATAAGAACAGTATATAACAATCAGTCTCAAGCCAATACATGCGGAATTCCAATGTTAATTTAATTAAATATACACGATCACTCGCTCACAACTGCAGTATTTATGAGAAATAGTGGCTGAACAAAGAAAATGGCTTCTACTGTTTATTTGTGCCGGTGCGGTTGAAAGACAACGATACTGTTTTGACTATCCTGTAATACACACGCTACGTTTTATTTTAACTGCGTATTTTCGGATTCAACAAATAAACAGTCTAAGTCTGCCGTCTGTTGTTTGTTATTCTTTGTTCCACAACCAAACGCCGAAATAAAAGGAAAGGTTTGTGTCACGCGACCGCTGCCATTGATCGCAGCAACAACCGCGGTTCTCACTAACTACTGCAGTTACGAACGAGCTAAACATACAACTTACTGCTAAAGTCTACCAAAGAGTTGGTCCGTCTGTTAAAATATAAAGTAGAGAAGCGCTCCCCGAACACAAATCAAACATCCATTGAAACGTCGAAGTGTCGAAGCTTTAACCAAATAGCAGGACAGTTACAAAGAAACGTTGTTAACGAAAGTAGCGGTAGTAGAAATACTGTCTCACTCACAAGAGACATAGAGTTCATTTCACTTTCCCGCGGTCCATATGTAAGAGGCGAAGGAGGCAATTTTCGACAATTCTCTGATTCCGAGCATATTTGAGATTTAAGAACGGAAGTAGAGGAAATGAGCACTTACTGTAACAGTTCCTGAACCGCTCGAGGAACGAGAACGAGGTATATAAAGTGGGCCAGAGTTGATACGAATGTATTTGTACTCGCCGAGCGTCATCACGAGGGAGACATGAGATTTAAGGATGTGTTCTCCTAACTGTTTCTTTGTGTACAATTTCTTGGTAGCGTGTAGCCACACATCAGCGTGCGCAACATTTGGGGCATAACATTTGGCAGAAACAACAAAATAATCTCATTTAGGCGAAGGAGCTCGGAATCCGCGAGTTGTCGAGTTAGGAGGCTCACATGCGCGACATGATCATGTAGCGGCCGTCTGCCAGCAGCTCGCGGGTGTCTGAGGGCGAGCCGGGGCTCAGCGAGGGCGCCACAGACGGCGACGAGTACGTGTCCTTGTTGAACTTGCCGAGCCTGCCGCCGCCCTCCGACGCCACCGACACCTCCTCCTCCACGATCTGCTCCAGCGGCAGTTCGCGCAGCACGTCGCCGTTGAGC
>NDFZ01005386.1:569607-588972 GCA_002192655.3 Mamestra configurata
ACACAAGGTGGACCGATGACCTGGTGAGGGTCGCGGGTAGGCGATGGATGCGAGACGCACAGGACCGGTTGTTGTGGCGATACTTGGGGGAGGTCTATGTCCAGCAGTGGACGTCTTTCGGCTGTTATGATGATGACAACAAATATTTGTTTGCGAGGAGCGAGGAAATCGTTACGCAAGAGATCCGATATCCATCTCGGCCAAAGTTATAGTAAATGGTTTTTCATGCGGCTCTATTTCATCATCATCAGTCCAGCCGAAAGACGTCCACTGCTGGACATAGGCCTCCCCCAAGCGGGAGGGGGGGTTTGCCATAATCACCACGCTTGGCAGGCGGGTTGGTGATCGCAGTGTAGCTGAGTCCCTTAGTCGCCTCTTACGACACCCACAGGAAGTCATGGGATGGTGCTATTCTTTTACGTCCGACACCATACCTATAGAACATATGGTGTGAACCACGACTCTGTGCGAGTTCAGCATCGAATTAAGCTTCTACTGCGCTTAACATCCACAAAAAGTTTTGACACAAATACGTCATACACCCTTAACATAAATGATAGTCCTTTTCGCGGAATCGCAAAGAAAGCCAGAATGGACGCCATCCACTTTATAATGAAGTGGGGCCCACTGCCGGCACTCATTAGCCCTCGATGGCCCATCAATTTATTAACACTCAAGCGTATAAAGGGTGGATCTCGGACCATTTGTAATGAATTGTGATATTATCCAAAGAGAAGTGGCTTTAAAGTATCGAATTCGTTTAATGATCAGTCGAGCTCGTTGGAAGCTTGGCGGAGTATTTTTAGATTGTTGAAAATTATCAAAATTTATTTTTAGATTTTGTTTACATAACATTGTACTATTAATAGATGGGTCTTTGTTTGTATCCTATAAGTTTTTTTTATTAGATGTATCTTTATACATAACAGTGTATTTGTATAATTTCTTTTGACACCGCAATAGAAAAAGCCACACCAATTTCACGTTAGCCTCGTTAGCATCCACGAACACTTTTCCTCATTAGCGTTTCTACATACAAACTTCACTAAGCATCTCCCCACATCTTTAATTGCATTCCACAACCACATTTAATCTATTTAAATCGACCAAAGTTTTAACTGAACCGCCAGTTCCAATTAACTGACTATTGATTACCGTAAACAATTTAACTCTGCCTCAAACCCCGTTTATTTTCCCCCAGTCGTTCATTACCCGTTGAGCTTTGAGTTCATAAAATAAGAGCAGAGCATAGTAAATCATAGCTTATTTCTATCGGAGTGAGCAAGACGGACGGTTTGTTTGCTGTAAACATACGAAAAATCTCAAGAAACTGTGCGCCAAAATAGCTGCACACTCAGACTGTGAGACGCCTAATTTTATACGTTGAATGTTGGTAGGTATAGGTCGCGTCACAAGCTTTGAAACCAGGCTCACTGATGCACACCTACTATGACATGGGGCGCTGCGATTTTAGTATGAGATTGACTGTTGTGTCCAACTGCCTACATACTATTTATTCATTTATATTTATTTCACACCCACAAACTTTCATGACACGTACTGGTGGTTACTTTTAGTGTGCCCACAGTCTAATTTATTTCGAACTGCAGTTGGTCAATGTGATTTTGTTTTGTTCTGAAAAAAGGAATGGGCGGAGTTTCTGTTCTAAATTATTTCTCTGCAGATCGTTCCAGGATTTGAATGTCCACGTACTGATTTTGTTCGACATTTTGGATGATTTTTTCACTGTGTATCTCAAAGGAGATTAGAGGTTTATGTCAATAGGATAGCATAAATAACTGTTTTATCTTGCGTTGTCGTATCTACTTAATTAGCCCAGTTATTCAACTACCAGAGGCTACTAGATATCCAGACTCTCTGCTTCTGTATTCATTGACAGTTCTATAACTAACAAACAATCACTATGACGATCCCCATGTTTGAATAGCTGAACCTTCTGTGTCTGATGTTTAATGCACTCAGTACAAGATCGCATGCCTATAACTATGATATATGATTCAAAGATGCTTCTCCTACACGGCTTCTGTTCGACCCAGATCCTACACCCAGTGCTTTTGGTTCCGGCTATTATTTTGCACTTGGGGCATTTCAAGATGTGGCTTATGTTCTGAACAGGGGCACCGCACTCACATTTTGTATCAGACGAGTCTATGAAACCCCATTTCACGTAGTTGTGTTTGTAGCGGCCTACCTGGGTGCGCAAACGATTCAGAGGTTTCCTAATAGGCCACTGCAATTGACTACTTGGATGCTCTTTAGGATTCATATAGTCGTGTGGCGGTGGATACTTGTCTTCCCACAGTTTCAGGCAGTAGCTCCATTTAAAATACTGGTATTCAGCTGTATCCGGTTAGACTCGATACCGACCCAACATACATTTGACACACAGTTGATAGATGGCTAAACCGATTTAACTTTTAGTGGCCAAGAATCAGCTATATGATGGTAGAGAGGAGCGATGGTTCTACTGGGTAATGGTAGGCTATTACGAAGATCGATGTCACGAAAAGTTTACCCAACTTTATAAGGTTAAAGGTTATTTAAACTTAGGTATTAGGGGAAGTTACGAGTTTCGTCTCGTGGGGCAAAAGTTAGAAATGACTGCATTAGTTTATTCTCCCATGCACTTGGGAAACCTTTAAACTTTTAATGGCGGTTAATGATCATCGCCATAAAGTTGTAAGTTGTAAATTTTTAAAACTATGAAGCTAGCAGATACTTAAAAGACCATATTGTCTTAATTCGGATAAATTACTCCTCGAGGGTATTGCCAAGGTTTAAGATTAAGAACACTTCCTTCGAGAAAAACCCCCCGTGTAAATAATTATATATATCGGAATGCAGCTCTTTTATACACCAGGCATACATAAGCTTGGAAAAGAATACTCTTACGTCTAGTGTCTTGAACAGGTCACAGTTTTAAATCGGCGCATCATGAGGATTTCACAAGATAATACAGGGGACACCGATGACTTTCCGTCATTATTTCTTGCTGGCTACATCATTGGTAACGTGACTTTAAAACAATTTTGCGCACACAAACCTACTCACGCTTTTATGCACCTATTCAATTTAAAACGTGAAACTTGGCCAAAGTTTTACGCGAATAAGAGTAATATAGTAGAGTATTCAGTGGTCACTCAGGTGTGTAGTACCTGGCGTCGCCGACGGATGGCGGTATACGCCTGGCTGGCACTGGCCTGCTGCCAAGATAGTGTTTACCACAGGGCTGTATGGACAAGGAGAGTAGCCGGGCTAGTCTGTACACGAGTGGGTTTAATAAGGTTATTGTAACAGTAACTTATGGATGATATTTTTCTGCGATTGACAGATTCGGCGATGATGCTATCGGGATGGTTTTCCCGTTGAGATAGTTAATTTTCGATGTCTTTTTCCTCCTTGCGTCGTCATTACTGAGAGTCGTGATTCCCCCGACGTAAAGTCACTTTCTGGACGATGTGTCGACATCTGTGCTTATCCTACACAATGTAAAGCGCTTCGTGTAACTTCGTGTCCAGGAACTAGCAAATTAGGTCCGACTACTATGTAAGTGGCCTGCCCTGTGACCGCTCAAATGCTTGCCATTGACCTACGAGTACCCATTAGTTATGTCTATCTTTCGACTGTTCATGGGGCCAGAGGGCTGGGCTTTTCTTCGGCGAAAGAATCAGCATTGTCATTCAACGCGGCAATGCTGCCAGTGTTCTGGGCACTTTTGCCATTGACAGCGATGTGGATGAATTTTTTGATGCCCTATGATTTATTTTGTTTTTAAACGCGTTTGGATATAATCTCGTGGTTATTAGTCTAGTTGTTTATAAGCCTTTAAATTAAATCGATAGTTTTATTGCAGATGACACAGTACTTAGACTCCACCAGTTTCTCCACGTATAATACTAGTATTCGAATTCGGTTTGACTGGAAGCACACACAACTTATAGTTGGGAAAAGGCTAGACAGAATCAGATGACAGTTCTACGACTAAGTTATTATTTTTTGTAGCACACTAATACTTTACAAAATAAAGATTCATGCTCTCCAAAAACAAGGCGAAAAATTTTTCGGCCCATTTTACCAGGTACCCAGGACGTAGCAGCATAACATTTATATCCAAGCACCACGCGACCGAATACGTTCGTAAACATTTTTATACTAATTAATATACCTTTCAGTTTCCGTACGAGCGAGCGGTGAGTGAGAACAAAAACATGCACCGAATTAATTAAAACCCATATTTTGATTACTAAAAAGTGACGTGCGAGTGTGTTGATCTTTCATTTCAAAATTGAGATAATTTGTGTTACTTTTTCGTTTGTATGTAAAATCATTGGTTTTGGTAAAATTTTGCATAATAGACTAAGGTAATAATTTCGAATCAATCTTAGCTTTTTCCCAAGGCATTTTCATCGCAATTTTCCGAGGTAAAAGTAGGCTATGACTACCAATCAGCTTACTATCCGTGAAATAATTTAATTTATTCGTCATCGCATTAGTTACTTAGAGCGTTCACATAAAGAAACAAACGGTTTTACCCCTTTATAATACATATTAAGTTTCGATTGTATAGCAATCTTGTAACCAGCTATCTTCCTCAATAACCAGGCCAAAACTAATTTATCTAGAAGCCAAAATGAGCCATCAAATTATATAGCTTCCACATCAATAAAATATCTACCATTTAGTATTGAAAAACAGGTCTAAATCCATAACCGGAACAGCTATAAATATTTAACGTTGGGGCAGCCCTAATGCCGGGTGAATGATCAAAACTGACTCATAACCCGGTCCGCCTGATTGATTCAATTCGAGTGGTTTGTTTATATACCAGACGCATAATCACCAGATACATTTATGATCTCAAATATTTTAATGTACCAATGTGTTTAGATGATACAAGTGAGTGACATCGATTACCTACATATGTCGGAGCAGGCCTTCACCTGTTCGCATGTAAGCTGTATTATATTGCGGGCTACCGATGTATGATATGATCAATCACTCTGTCTTGTCTCGTAATGTAATCAAACTAGCATACGATTTGCTTGCACGTGGAAACGCAGACTAAGACCGTTACCCAACGGTCTTAGTCTGCGTTTCCACGTGCACATCATTAAAGAAATATGATTGGTTAACAGTGTTCATTCATAGCTGAAATACTGTGTCACTGTATTTAGTTTAGTACATACTTAAATGCTCATTGGACAATAGGCCGAGTTATCTCGGCCCATTGGCCCATGTGTGTATGTTTGACTACGCGAGACTTACGTTTATATGTATGGCTCGCCTTGTGTCAAGTAAATATAA
This sequence comes from Mamestra configurata, assembly GCA_002192655.3. Classification (NCBI taxonomy): domain Eukaryota; kingdom Metazoa; phylum Arthropoda; class Insecta; order Lepidoptera; family Noctuidae; genus Mamestra; species Mamestra configurata. The sequence goes on from NDFZ01005386.1 coordinate 574,933, forward strand.
CCTCTTAGGAAGACCTACTAGACTGGTCTAAGGAGTTTGTCCATATTTTATCATTCTTAGAAACAATGCGGAAACACAACATTGGCCATAGTGGAGTAGGAACTATCTCAAATAACATTCACAAGAAACTCCAAGACATTAATGAAACAAAATAGGCCCTGAAGATATTAAAACGGTCAGTGTGAATAATGCACAAGGATATTAATTAAGCTAAAGAAAAGAGAATCAACAATGGAAGTCTCGAGATAATTTTGAGGCTATTTTAAGGAATATTCTGTGGCATTTGTGTAATGAAGTTTATCTCACCATTTTGGTGTCGATAGGTGTACAGCTAACAACATAATATTGTGTTTATGTACATAGGTGTGTATGTGTATGTTGTGGGTATACGATAAAAATAGCCTGTCCCGTCCTACCAAGACCCATGTTATCCCTTCGGTATCGTAAGTTGTGAGTGCGGGTAACGACTTCAGGGGGCTGGTTCCTACCCCAATCTTTTTACATAAGTAACTTCGTAGTCAAATTCTTGGGGTACCTACTACGAATAGAATCGAATTTCCTTATCGGAAATGTCAGTCTTTAATTCTTGGGTATCAAGCAACGGGTACTCGTTACATGTGAAACAACTTGTATTCAGTTTCATGCGGTTAGTTTGGAAGTAGACTCCAACACGTACGGGGAATGATGAGATGTTGGAAGGAAGTTGTCTTAGATATTTTGACTAGCTAGGTTCTGAAATGCTCAGAAATGCATAACTTAATCCCGTCGAGCCCGTTTCATGGCTATACGCCATCGTTACATGGAGTTAATCCCACTCATACGCTCAAAACTTTTTGTGAAAACGTACAATGTGCGTAGGTACAGCTAAGGAGTGGACTCTTTGCCGGAGTCTGTGTTTCCTGATAGCCTCAATCTGGGAGTATTTAAGTCCATAGTGATATGTTACATCATTGCTTTCCATCAGGTGAGATTGTCATTTCGGTTGCCATTCACTGACCTTCACTCCTAGTTTGTCGGAACAGATCCAGGTTGTATGGAAATGGACATAAAATTATGAAATTATTTATACACGTCGGGATATTCCTATCGGACAGCGATACAATAAAATGTCCGTGTTACATCGCTGTTTATGTGTGCCAATCGTGCGTCACTGCTTCCGTGTGTAGCGTTGTATTGTGTTATGTCGTGTTGTGTCGTAAACAGTGGAACTGGGTCGTTAGGGCTTGGCTACATGTGGTGAAATTGTAGCGAGCAAGCGAATGTTATGTTAATGTTGACAGAGTTGTATATTGTAAATAGCTACAAAATGGGTGTAGTCCGTCTATGATCATAACATAATTATATATTTTTAAGGGTGACTTTTTATTCTTTTGTAATCTTTCAAAGGTATCATAAATTTGAACAATATTTGTAACCATTAAATCGGGTGATCCCTCTATTTTGTCGAGTTTGCAAACATTAATATTACGAATAATCGTTTTCGTTTGAGTTGATCCCATAGGTTTACGTTCGTGTAAATTTCACCCCCTGTAACATTGCCGGTTAATCAACCTGGATTGAAGAAAACAATTTGAATCGTCAAGCCTTAGTAGTTACACTTTTCTCGTTTTACAAAGCGGCGACTATCTCCGGCTTCAATTCCGAGTAAAAACATCTAATAAACTGCGCGCCGACTATTTTTATTTTATTTCCACTCCATTTTCCTTTGATTAAATTTTAAATTAAATAAATCCTTACAAAGTCGACTACAGAAGTGAATCTCTGTGGAAGTTTCTATAAAATGTAGGAAACCATAATAAGTCTTCATGGCTAATGTAAAAAAGTAATTTCCAAGTACCGTCCTTTCAACCGTACACTTCAAGTATTCACTTCAAGAATAGGTACTAGGAAATCATATTTATTGAAAGTTTTAATGATGTCATTGTAATTTCGGATCACCTACATGCTCTCTCTACCTACGCAGGTGAAATAGCTGCTACGCTACATGCAGTACGTTGAAAGGAGTACCAGGAAACAATGAATTGGATGTTCATTACTTTTAACTCGTTCCTTTGGCACAAAGAAAAATTGAAGTATGAAATTAATAAAGTTTAATTTCATTTTAAAGAATTCATTTGTAAAGTTGGTTTTAATTATTATGGTTATCGAGAAATTCGCAATGTGATAATAATATTGCTATTTTTTCATTGCTTTTGACGTAACTTAAGACTAATTCGATATCCGATGAAGTCCACATCTATATTTTAATTCGGAGAATTCGCTCTGAAACATCCGCTGTTCAGGACATGATAAGTACTTGGAAACGCATCCGGGCATCCGGGTGACATAAAAGCGCCAGTCACATAATTCCGTGATATCCGAATCTCCTATACCTACACATGTCCCTCCCAGCTTTGATGTGAAGTGCTTTATAGTCGAATTGACTTCGTTTACGAACTCACATTATTGAGCTTTGCAATAAAAGATGGCGACAGCCAGATGGTGTATGAATGATTTCGAAACGATGAAATAAAATGCTTTGCAGAGTTCTTGTGTCAATGAAATGGCATTTGAAATTCTTGCTTTTTAAAATTCCTATAATAACTGTATTTCACCCCCTCCTAAAAACATAGATTCAAAATTAGAATCCACAGCGTCAAAGTACCAGGGTCGCATGAGTATGAGGGGATGAATGCGGCAGCGGTACATTTCCGCGGGGATACGTTTTAAAACCAATTGGAGCGTGGCTGAGATCCCTGAGCGTCGTGACGCGGCGTGCGCTCGACGCCAACCCACATAAAATTAATATTGCACAGTGTGCTAGTACGAGTTATTTTATTTTAAAACAAGAAAATACCTACTTTTGAATGATATTATGTAAAGATACTCAAACCTAAACTGCTTAGGTGTGGACAGACGCAAAGCGACAAAATGCCACGCAGAGCAAGTTTTCGCAAAGCCATTGGCTCTTTCCGATTCTGACATTAATCGCTACGTACCTACAGTCAAGGAATGAAAATTTTGGCCAATTTTTAGGTAATTTTTGCTTGAACTTTATTCATTTTGTGATCACGTATTCCAATTTATTTTTTGTATTTCTATTTGTAGACATGCAACCTCTTTGTGAGCTATTGCCTAACTTTTCCACTCCTTGACTGCATACAGTTGTAAGCTCGCACCACTGTGCTATGTCCGCGTATATTCTGTCCACGTCACGGGGGCAAAGACCTCATCAATCCATAAATTACAAGAGATAATACCAAGTTTGTTAAACTCGCCGACTTAGCAATGATTAACGTTCATGAGAGTTAAAAGTATTTGTGTCTGATATGAAGCTATTTGAGGCTTAGGGATGCAAAATTATGAGTTGTTAGTTTATAAATTGGTACCTTTTTTGTTGTGTGATCTGACATATATTAGACAGTGAAACTGTAAACTAAGAAGAAAGAAATTGGGACTAAACTTTGATAACTTTAACTGATTGATTGTTACCTAAGCTCATCAAAGTTTAGACCATCAGTCACCTCTTCATCTTAAGTAAGTAATCTATTATCTAGTCTCTTAGGTACAATTTTGGCGGTTCACTAGTAAAGTCAAGAAAATAATTTGTTCACCACTTTCGTCTGCAATTTCCAGCAACTGTCATATAGTTGTAGACAAAACCTTGTTGATTCATGACTGACATTTAAGCTTAAGATGATGCACATTTAATTTCTCTGACTGTAGATAAAGTTATTAAAAGTAAACAGTATTTCATTATGATCGTCTGGCCTTGTTAATGTCTTACTACTATTATGACTTCGTTCTGAAATGCAGCACTGAACATTATTGCAGACTTAACCCACATTGCTGACATGATTCTTTGAACACTAAAAGCTCTAATATGACCTGCTGTATTAAAAAGCAAAATATTTTCAACCATGAAATGGATCTACAAGAAAATGTTACAAAGATAAGGACGAATATTTGTTTTTAAACAATTTTTGTACAATTTTTAAAGTCGACAACATTTTGCACTCTTTAAGGGAAGCTGGCAACACTGCGGTGCCCATAGATAAAGGAAATTGGACGCCGTTGAGCGATAACGTTTCGGAAGTGATCGCTATCATCCGCCTGATCAGCTGCGGATGACGGCAGACAACCGCGGACGAAGATATTGAGGTATAACTACCAGGCGTTCATAAATTGTAGGGACGAACTTTGATACCCGTGCTGATGATGAATCAAAGAAGCTTGAATCTGCCATGTACATTTTGTACAATACAGTGAGAGTACGATAAACCGACCAAGTGCGTGTCGGCCCACGCGTAGTGAAGGTGCTCGTTCCGTAAACCATGGCCAAATAAATCAGTACGAATTTCACTGTAAGAATAGAAAGTTAAAAGTGCATGTAGTTTTAGGTCATTTTCTATGGAATTGTTACGAATTTTTTACTTATTCATTACAGTTTCATTTTATAAGTTGGTCGACTATTACTCATTCACTTTTTGAGCTTAGTTAGCTGTGACAGTTTTCCTTTTAAATTCGTTATATACTCGCTACTACCATGTTTTTTTTCCAGCTAAACTGTGGACTGACAGAAAAATAGACAGAAGGATATGGCGAAACTATTAGGGTTCCTTGTTGACTACGGGATACTAAAACAGCGCCTTTGCTTTCTCATCTAGTGACTTCTACAGCTCTGTAAGCCGGCATTCAGCGTCCATCGCTTAAAAGCACTGCGCTGTGGGATTATGCGAGTAAACCAGTTGCGTCAATGTTACATATCAGACTATTTCATTTACTTTGAACTGGCATTCCGGATTCCCTTTAATGTCAGAGCTCAATCAACGTCACATGCATGTATAAACATTCTATCACGGATTCAAAATTAACTCGAACTCGCCGTTTAGACTAGTATAAACATTAACAGGACTTTAACAAAAGTATTTATTTCACCAATTGGTCGCTAGCTTGCAAACATAGGGCTTTCCGCAAATAGCGTGAAGTCGTGAATGTCCCTGGAGAGGTCAACGACCGATTGTCCCGGGCCTGGGGCGAATGTCAACCACTTCAGAAAATATTGTACTGTGTGGAATTTACATAACGAATAGTTGAAGTTCACTATGAAGGTCTACAAGTGACTCGTTTGTTGTTTCGCTACCCTGGTATCCAGTTAGGGAAGATGTGATTCGAGAGTAACTGATTCTTTTTGCTATTGTGTTTTTTTACGGCAGCAATAATAATAGTTTCCTTTCACTTAGTTTTTGGTCAAAACTTCAGTACTAGTAAATACTTTGAAAGGGTCATCAATGTTTTATCCTTTATTATTTTATTGCACACTTCAGTGAATAGTATAGCATAGATAAAAGTATCGATAACAGTGACTAAGAGTAATGTGACACGGTTTATCGACTGCTAATAGGCGAAAACATAAAGTGAAACGAAGTTCAATATTACTGAAAAGCGAGAGAATTGTTATTTTTCTTTCTCAGTCGATAATGTTGAAACAATTCAAGTAGGTAAGATATGACTGGCAATAGTTTGAAGACGGGGACCATCAGAGGGGCAGAAGGAACCTTTTTTTAATATTTAGTGTAATTTTGTAAAGCAGTTTGTGATGTAGGTTAGCCTAAAATTCAATTGTATCAATTTAGTTTTGCACTCCTTTGACTGTATGGTGTTCTTTATAAAGTTTCTGATATTCATTGTTATCAACATCATTCAATTGCCTTTATACACGATATTAGGTAGGTACAGTTCGTCGAAATAATAACCATTGTCTTGTCTAGGGCGTTCGGGACAGACGGACTAACGAACGATATACACTCAATGATAAGAGCCAACAAGTCAAATTAAAAGGGATACGCGTCATTCAAAAATAAATTGGATTTGCTTGAATGTCAACATTATTTTACTGTAAAATAAATAACCTTTCTGATCAATTTATATCTTCCTCTTAATAACATTCTTAAATTGAAACATAGATTTACTGGCGCACCAGGCACAAAGGGTAAACCGCTGGGTCTATAAACATGAAAATTTGCACAAGAGTTCTTTAACCTTTTGAACGCCAGAGCATACCTAAACGCATCAGCGTGTCCCCCACGCCAAGCCACAAATTCGCCGTACTTTTTGTCACATATTTGTGACGTTTGGCGTACAGGGCACGCGCTTGCTTGACATGTATATGTGACAAAGGCGTTCAAAAGGTTAAACAACACGGTGAAGCTGCTAACCCCTAAATTCAAGCAGGGGTACTTGTGCCAAAGTTTGGTTACATTTGGCGATTGGAAAGAAATTTGTTGAGAATTATAAGAAGTACAGCTTCTTTCAAGAAAGAAGTTGTGTCTCTTTTCCAGGAAATAGTTTTTTTATTCATAACTAAATGACCAGTAAGTGTAACTATTAATTAAAAACATTTGTTGAAAAAAGCCAATAGGAGTATTTGTTATATGTAAGTAGATTATGCAAAGCGTCGATAAAAGCGGATGAGAGATTGCGAGAGACCGCGGTTCACAGCGACACGCGGGATGAATACTAATCTGTCACACGGACAAAAGAACTTCACATAATTCACCAAGTGAGCGAGATTATTCCGCTTTTGTCATAGTCTATCGCTGCGAGAGAATAAACCGCTTTCGGATTAAGTTTACTTGCTTTTAATATCAGCCTTTTTTACCTTTTTATTGCACACTACATTCTGAATTTGTGAACACACATTGAAAACAGGTGTATAATAACCAAAATTATCGAAAGAGATAATTTTTACTTTAACTTTAAGTTTAAAGATTTCATGTCAAAAAAGACCTACAGCGGAAGTTGTTTAAAAAATGGCTTCACATGTCGTATAATCAATTTGACTTCCTTATATTTTTTCAATCTTTACATAAGGCAGCTTTACAAGTCCATTCGTATTTCTAAATAAAATATCAAATGGTTAATAATGCTGGATTTAATCCTTACATAATATATTCCATTTACTGCCTTAGTACCAAGAACTCATAAGTCGACAGAGCTTCCTAAAGGTGAGATACACGACATCGCCGGCTTAACCCCCACTGAGATGGAACCTAATAATTCAACTAGCGGGCTGCCAAGCCGTGTCTTGGCCACTTGGCTGAAGCTGCCAAGTTGTAATAACTTGCCCGGCGGAGATAAGGAATTAGTTGCTTGGAACAAACAGGGTCAAACATAGTTGGAGCCGTCAAGTATGAAATGAGAGCATAGTCTGTGTTTTTGATGGAGAAAATTAATATAGAAATCATAACTCGGCGGATGAACTGACCATGATACCAGTCGAGCGGACTCGAGTTTAACTAATATCATAAAGTGGAGACATTGTTACTTTGTCTTTGAGAGGTAATCTCTGGAAGTAGTGAACCGATTATTAAATTATTTAGCTACTAGCTGCCGCCCGCGGCTCCCCCCGCGTACATGTCGGAAATTATCCAAAAAAGAAGTATTCTTTGTATTATTCCAGACAATAATCTACATCTGTGCCAAATTTCATCAAAAACATCCATCCATCCTCACAAACTTTCGCATTTATAATATTATAAGTGGGATTAGAAAGCTATAGGTACTATTAGCTTAGTGCTATAAGCTTACTTCCGGAAAAAATCTACATACAATACATGTGAGCCCAATTAACCTCAGGGGCGAAACCACGAACAAAAAAGCTAGTAAATAAAACCTATTCGCCCCCTAGACACCAACACATTTAACCATGAAATAACCTACTTTGAAAAATGCCGCCACCCAGGCATCTAATATCCGCCGCCAATAACATGGACGATAAGATACCATTTAATATAGTATTGATACATCAATAAAAACGATGAGCTGAACTGTGGATATGAAACACACACCAGTAAATAAGTAACAGAAGTTTCGGTCTTACATAAAGCGGAAATATATTCGAAAGTCTAAAGCTAACTTAGCCCCTAAGCAAAGTGACTTTCTACTTCAAAATCAAAAATGTATGGGATTGACATGCGCTGTCGAAATGTCACGTGGTCAATTCTAAATATTTAGGAATTTCGACTATCGCGCATCGCTATCGCATCACACAGTAACTAAATGCATTTGGCGCTAAACCAATACAAATCACAGTTCTATAATTTAAATAAATTTTCCCTACACTGTCAATATTTTCAAAACGGCGTAGTCCGAATGATTGTTTAAATGCGTTTTGCAAATAGGGAATTAATTAGCTTTGTCTGAAAACAAACTTTAAATAAGTTAGGTACTTTTCCGTTTCCGTTAGGGACTCGCATAACCCAGAACATTTTTATATTTTTATGCAGTATTTAAAAGTTGTAAACCTTCTGTGGTACAAGCTGTCTACATTTTAATATCGTGGTAACTTTGTATCGCTGGCCAACTTTGCAAGTCAACACTTCAGTTTCTTATTTCTTTGCAAAGTCAACTTATGCAGAGTAACAAAAATAATATTAAACTACCTCCACAGAGGGCTCTACTCTCTCTTGCTCGTTATAAAACTAGTAACTGTTACTTCTTTGCAAATAAAAATACGTGTATTCAACAAGTCTTCTCTTTCATTACATAATTGCACCACAAATAATTCCTTTAGCTTGACTTCCTATGGCTTGAGATTTTTTTTTTAACTGGAAGAGTAGGTCCTAATACCTTTTCCGTTTGCTCCCATGTGATATCTCAAAGTAATAGTGCAATTTTTCATAAAAAGTGTAAGTAAAAGATAATTTAGCTTGGGCTCAGTGATAGGATCAAAATTGTATGATAACTTCTTTCCAGAGATTAACTAATTTAAACTATCAATTTTACCTCTTCGTAATATTAGTTTCGACTGAAATTAATATGAAAATAACTTACAGTTTTATGTGATTTAAGACCCACTATAGACTACCGAAGTAGCAAAGGTACGACAAATAGACACAATAAATAATAGTCGATTACGGCTCCCCTGCGGTTGCGCAAGATCCGCTGCTGAACGTTTATACAAGCCAGCCAAATCCCCGCATCTACCGTCCCAATAGGTACTACTTCTAACAAAGTACTAGAATAGCCAATTACACATTTGCGTATCTGATATTAACCAGATGTTCAGGTGTCTGTAAAGGTAGCCAAAGGTAATATAATGGTAAGGTAAAGGTAACAGAAATAGGTACCTATGTATATTTAAATTGACTGTTTGTAAAACGGAGGTCGTGTGTGAAAGTGATCCGAATAAAAAATCTGGCCAGTGCGAGCCGGTCTCGTATTAGAGGGGGGTTCTTTGTTGATATTGCAGCAATAAAATTACACAATCTGCGAAAATTTCAAAATTTCATTTCTTCCTATTTTGTATTATTGATAGAATAGAAAAGAATAGTTCTTTATTTGCCCAGAAAGGTTAAGTTTAAAATTATCCTTAAACATACTACCTTAACTAAGGCATGCAAACAGTTTTAGCTATAATAATAAAGACTCATTTAGTATACACTCAATCAAATCAATACAAGTTTAACATGTCAAGATGAAATTCAGTAAATAATTTGAAATTATTGCTAATACATGTCAAGTTTAATAAAATGTGTTTTGAATCCGTCAAGTTCGAGCTCAATACAGTTAAATTAAAATGTAAAAGATTTAGTACAAATCAGGAATACAGAAATATCATAATCATTATCAATTTAAATTCTTCGAAAATTCGACAATTGAGTAAAAACATAGCTTGCGTTCGATGATGGATAACTTTTTACCTAGAATTAACCTACTCACCTATTACGGTTCATGAGATACAGCCCCTGACAGACAGATGGACGGACAGCGGAGGCAGTAATTCGTTAATTAGTAAGGGTTCCGTTGGTTAGTCTTGGGAAAAAGCTGGTTAAATAAAGCAGTCAAGACTACAAACATTATTTGTGTCTGTTTTATTTCTACAAACGTTCTTCGATAAAACAAATATGGTGGACGTCTATAATTTGGTTACTGTCTTCTGTCACATTGATCAACAGAGGAAAGAAAACAAAGATAAATAATGGGAAGTGTTACTTGTGTGTCCTAATGAAAAGAAGGTGTTTGTATGGAGGCCTTCAGATACTCTGTCTTTAGTTTATCTATTTTAGTGTTAGAATAAACTTTCAATCAAAATTTCGTTATTTCCAGTGGAAATGGGATTACTGATTGCAGTATATAATATCAAAACGAACAAAATGTGAAAGAGCGAACATTGCCATTTTTGTTCATTTACATTTTTCATTGTTAACGACCTAGAGTCGATCAAAAGATCATACTTACATAATGTCAGTTACCAGGACAACATAAAGTCTTGTTAACCCATTTGGGCACGAAAGTCAAAACACACAGTTGTAAAGTACAAGGTTCCACGGTCACCAGTTCACCACACTAAATAAGCTAAAGTTCGCTGTCCCCAAAATAATTTATACCAGGACCTCATGGTCCGTCAGTATCTTCACATAAGTCTTAGCACTTTTTGGGTTGTCCCTTTTAAACATGCAACAATATCACTGAGAGCAACTTTGTGCAACAATGCGTCTAGTTGTGCTAACTATGTGCAACTGAGGCCCACATCCGCACAATCAATGGCATCCCATCTAAATTCGGTCAGTACCGCGTCATAGCGAACCAATAACATATAAAACATTGTTCAACATGTTGTGCAGTTGTTCAAGAGCTATAGCTTCCGTTCTTGTGTTATAATAGTTTTGGAACTGGGTTAGAGCGATTAATGCGATTGGGATTTGTAAATACTAGGGCTTTGGAGCTATTTAACGACTGTACTCCCGCTAGAGTTAGGCAGAGGTGTGCACTTTTCGCCAGTTATGCTTAAGTCACAACTACTAGGTTTATATTTGCCATCAACCGGTCACACAGATGCAGACACTGGGCTCAAACACACCTTGCATCTTATGCATTAACTTACAGTTATTCTACAGTAGGTATGAGCTTTTTCATAAAGGACGTTCAGAGTTCTAGACAAGAAATAAAGTCTGACTTCCATTGATCTTTAACAAAAAGGAAATATCAAAAGAGTCTAATCGTCTGAACACCAAAGAATTTTTCTCGAAACAAACTCTGAACTAAAAGTGGAAAAAATAACAATTGCGTTGTTTCAAAAGTTCAACAAGCCAGCAAATCCTCTGCACAAACATTGAAACAGTCGGAAACAAAAGAAAATGTAAACAAATTCTTGACACTGTAAAGTTTTTAAGCCACAGAGCATGGAATAGTCGCAACGTTTAGACAAGACAGCTAGCAAAATACATGGCACCAAATTAAAGTGCTGTCAACTTCTATCATTCGTCATTTGTGTTTCAGTGCGAGTAAACGGTAACACGCTTGAGTAGAGTGGAGAGAGGAGACTGTTTTACAAGAAATCTTAATTTCAAGGGCGACAATGGCGGGTTTTAGCGATAAATTCACCGTTAACACAATTTACAAGACAGCGATATCTACTAAGCGACCTTTGAATGGACTGAAATAACCTACAATATGAAGCTACCTACAATTAGAAAATGATCAAAATACCGTCTCTAGTAGCCGGACGTGTTTTTGGATGAATGATGATGATTATTAAAAAGTCAGTATAGGAATTTATAGAAAATATCTTTACTACGGTTTTTTTTTAATAAATCCACCTTTTGATATCATTTTAGGCAGATATCATTCTTTATTGTTTTTTTTTCAAGCTTCAGAAGAACAAAAATGTAATATCAACTTATAAGAGAAAATTCTAAAGGCAAAATTTGTTCGCGACGTAGCCCAAACACAAATTAGCCAAGTTTTTGAAAAGTGTTTCCGTTTCAAGTGTTATGAAAACAAAGTGCTGCTTGCACCCTCTCAGCCACTGAGCCACCATTAAGGGCGTTTTACCACATTATAATATTTCAAGGTTTAAGTACAAACTGGAATTATGTTTCTTTTTGCACGTAGCCAGTTTTAAGGCACTGAATGGATACAATATTTTTAATAAGAAAGAATAAAACATTTATTGTCAACATTACCTACAAATAAAAGGTTGTTAATCTTATTGCTTGCCAGTTGGTAAAAATATGGTACCCTAGTAACCTACATAAGTTTGCAAAATCTAAGTTCCAAGTTTTTGAGATGATTGCATTAAACCAGATGTATTTAAAGGTCAGATGAAATACCAGGCAGACAGAAAAAACAAATAGTAATTAGGGATACATCCTATCCCTCATAATCATGAATCTAGAAAATTTTGGAAATATCATCAAAAAGAAGCTCTTTCGGATGTTCTTAATACATTGGTTGGATTTATTTGTAGGTAAGTAGATTATGCTATCCTTTTTTCCTAGTTAGTCATACTTTTATTAACCAGAAACACGAAGTCAATCAATAATTCTACTTCTAAGAATTAATTCATTCAAGGTTAAAAATAACTACCTACATGGCATTAAATACTAACGTTAAGGTACTGATTTCTAATGGTTTAATACTCGTAATAACTTCAATGGAAAATACGGCCAAGTAAAAAGTTAGGTAGCGACGTAACTTATTTCAGAGTTATTGAAAAGTACCCTATAACAATGTGAATAGGGGTGAATTAGGGCGGAACAGGGGTGGAAATAAAAGTTGAAATTAATTACAGGGGTGTAACAATTAAAAAAAACGTGACATCGCTACTGAAATATGAACATAATAAAAATTGTTTTTAGTTGCTTTACCGAATAGGGTTCAGGGAAAGGGTAACTAATTAACTTTGTATTTTGTGAGTTTTCGTTGTGAAATAAAAAAGAAAGATAACGTATGTTTCCTTTTACATTTTGAGTTTCATTCATTGGTGAATTGTATTTTCATTGTTTGTAAGAGTTTCTGTATTTGAGTCTACTTTTTACATTATTTTATTTTCTGTGGCTTCACTATTATTTCTGTTCATTTAGAAATTAATTTGAAAAGTTATGTTACGCTTTAAAATTCAGAGTAACCTTCAGCAGGCTTTTACAACAGACTGCTATGCTATTCTTATAAGAACTTCCATTTTCATCCACCTTCGTTCCTCGAAACCCGACTAACTTCTACAACAAAGATTAAAAGCCGTCAATCCATCTAAACTTCAGTTCCGTTCTAAAACTAGCTTTAACCTTGAACACTGCTCCATCTTCAGATACAAAAGTTCACAACAAAACTTATCAATTTTCGTCTTGTCAAATCTGGGCGTTAATACGTCTACCAGGGTGCTAATGGAATGCAAATGTTCAGAAATATCCATCGACAACCGCTGATTGTGATGTTTACATGTCACAACCGCTAACTGTTCATGATGCCCTGGTACCGAGTTTGTTATGAAACTATTGACGGGCGGGATACTTGTCTAGCAAGATTTTTAAGCATCTAAAAACAAATACGAAAAGACTAGAAATATTATCTACTGAACGACCAACACTTTCCTATTGTGAATGCAGCACGTGCACTTTGTGCACACGAATCGAATTGGGTGTTAAATGTTATAACTGAACTAGGTCGTATCGTGCAATTTCTACTTCCATTTTCGGAACAAAAGAATTGTAGCTACATTTTCAGCAGAATTGCAATTCCATGTTGAAAAATAACGAAAAATCATTTGTACGAACAAATGAGTTGGTTTCACGTCAAGGCATTGATTTTTAATGAGCCATTAACACACATTTACTAGCACTGCAATGTTTACCATAAACTCAAAGGCTAACCGAAATTTTATTTAGGTACTAACTAATACCTAAATATTTATCGATCGATACAATACTGGGGATGACGTAAATAAAGGTGTTTGCTCACAGGCGCGTTCGGTCAATATTGAGCGAGATCGAACGACTCCCCCAGCCCTAAGGTTATGGCATGTTTGTTCATATAAATCGTGATGGTTTATATAAGTTGTAAAAGAGGAATTTTTCCTCATTGTGTAAGTTGTTTTACCCTTCTTGAGTGAGTTAAAACGTGAGATTGGGGTCAAAGTTTAAGTTTTGTATGTGTTTTTCGGTTAAGATTTTCCGGCCACAACAACCGAATCTTAGGTAGTTACCTCCAGTTTCTGTCTGGAAACTACTCAGTAAGTAATTAAAATTAATAAATAGGGTTTAAGGCACTTAGGGGGGG
>NDFZ01005386.1:589467-627891 GCA_002192655.3 Mamestra configurata
GGGGGGGGGGGGGGGGGTAGAATTTACTACAAATCGGGCCCATTTTCCGTTAAAACACAGTTTTATTTATACATATAGTTTTATCTTTCTTTTACAATTTATACGCTGCATTAACTTTATAAATCATCAAGATATCACAATCACGCCACACACAATTCACAACTTATTCCACAAATAATTATATACAAAATAATTGTTCCGATAAGCCTCTGAAATCCGGTCGCTGCCAGCCGGACGTCCGGATCGGAACGATACCGTGCGGACCGGAGCAAAGCGGAAGCGAAAAATCACTGCGCCGCGATCACGCTTTCCGGATAAAAGCGAAATGAGCGAAACGAGCTATTATCGGGAGTGTGTACCAAGGTTTACCAAGCCGATAATGTATTGTGTTTCAGTAGCTATGTTTCAGTCGAGATAGTGACGTAAACTACTTCTTACGCGCGGCTTGGCTTACGTTGTGTCATAAATACCTTTTGATGAAAAAGAAAGAAGAGTAATTTTTAATCCTTAAGTGAATTTTATCTGCATCAATGTATTTCGACTTTCTGCCTGTCTTTTATTGTTTCTCTAACAAATGGAAATTAATTTACACTGATGAGATGAATGAAAATGCGTTTTAGCGTCGGTTTAAGATACTAATAATAGTCTTTCTATTCCTGTATTAGAACAATATTGTGTGACCTTCAGAGGAGCAATTCTTGTATTTAAAATGAGTGTTCTCATCACAGTCGCAAACTGTCACATTGCCTCTGCGACTTGTATTAGAACGCTTATCAAACCTTAATATGGTATTTATGTGAAAATCCCAATAAAAGTTTCCACCCCTGCATTTCTATCCACCCCGTTTTAGGTACCTACGTACGTGACACTTGAAAGTGTCATTGAAGATTTTGGACGCGTTTGACATTGGCACAAACAATGAAGTAGGTAAACAGTAAGTAAATACGGAATAATAAAAGAAACCCGTAATACATTAAAACTGATGAGAGTGATGTGTTTTTGTAAACGTTGCTAGGATATTTAGAATAAATACTTATTTATATTTTTAAATGTAAATTATATACAAAGGTACATTAAAACTTAGTTGAAATGAACCACAACGTTATGAAAGCTTTCATTTCTATTAGATCTCAACATATTGTTTGTTTGTTGTGGTTCTGCCAAAACTCACACTGGCTCGTTTTATTTCGCATTCAAACAGCGTCTCATAAATAAACCGTAAACCAAACCGGCAGATAAATGCAACAGTTACTTTCAATATTGTGTTCAGTTTCCGCAAACCAACACACATCCGTGGTTTAGTATCATATAATTTGTTTATATCGAGTTTCTTTTATTTTCATGCTTTTTCACTATACATAATTCATGAAGAAGTCGTCTCAAACGGAGCTTCCTCCCAGCATTCTAGGCGTTCGGAATAAATTATATTCTCACTTGGAATGAATCCTCGCCATGGAGGACTACAAATTGACAGTTGAGACCATGTTGAGACACATTCAATCCCTTGCGAAGAATAATAAATGAATAGATGGAAGGTAAGAGTCTTCTTCAATTATTATAGTTTAGTAACCAGTTTCTTTTTTCCCAGGAATGAAAGAAATTGTTATAGTGTAGAGTGATAGTAACAAAGGCGTCAAAAGCTCAAGTAACCGATAAGTTAGTTCCGTGCTTGTTGCGGTGAAAATGTATGGGAAGCTTTATTTATGCAATGAGTTGCATGATCATCATTTCAACCAAAACATGTCCACTTCTGCACATTGACCACCCATAAGGGTCGCCACATCAACCGCTCCTGTGTATCGCGCATCCAATGTCAACGCCAGCCGTCCGCACCAGGGCACCAGGGGAGATTAAGAGTTATATTGTCCGAAATAGTCTGAAGACTATGGCACTGTGCATTGCTCGCAATGAATTCCATTGTTATAAAAAACAAAGCGAAATTCAGGAATAAAAGCAAAATCTATTCGCATTCCTAAAACGACATACAAAAATGAAATTCAGAACCATTTTAAAACGAGTATGCGCTAGATACACACAGAACAATTCTGCTATAGAATCTCTGGTTGAAACGGGACGGAATATCTACAATTTCTACATGGCTGTACGGAACTCTATTTGGTTTAAACATGCAGTGCATCCAGGCGATTGCTGGGGGCTGTAGAGCCGTAGAACTATTCATGAAACTGGTACCATAGCTCCGAAGCCAACTAACTGCACACCTGTTATCTCGAGGGGATTCAGCAGATGTGTGTCATAAAGCTTTATGATATTCATTGGCGGTATTGGTTCCGTTCCCATGTCATACATTTTGAACGTAAATGTACACTTATCTCACATAGAAGTCAATTCTGTGACGCTAAAATGGGTTTCTAACAGTATAAGAAGACAATTTCGGTCTCTGAATTGAGAATTCAAAGATGCAAACTTTAGCACAAAAGTAGAGTTCGACAAGTTCTTAACTTAAAATTCCCAATTCATAAACCGGAAGTTAATATTAGACAGGACTTTAAATATGGAACAATATAAGTCGTATAGTATTTGCGACTATCCCGTAAAACACCAGCTCTAAAATCTATTTCATTATAATCTGAACAAGAACCCCACCTAACAAACTACTAGACGAAAACGCAGCATCAGTAAATATTTACATTTATTTAATTGTTTATTTCATGTGCCATGATGCTTTGACTTCGGGAGTCATTAAACTGATTCCGCAAAGCTTGCTTTACGAGCTGTGAAGAGTCGGCGCTTCGGCCGCCTGTGCGCCTGGTACTCACGGGACCGAGTGGGAAATGGGCACAATAAGAAATAATGCTTTTGTTTGAGTGTCTTGTACAATATTGTAGGCTATTGTAGCAGATTTTGGACAAGCTATTTAGTAATGTTTCACTTTATTCTGTACTTTGTTGCAAATTTTGGAATGTCTAAATAAAGTTGTCAAATACAAGATCTTTTTTTTTAACAATACGCTTTTTTTCGTAATATTAGTTAAAGTTAACTAAATGTGACTCTGAATTTTTTCTCGATTCTGTACAAAACAAACTCTCAATCAACTGTTTGATTTCTCTGATGTACAAGTAGCTGTTCCAGAGGGCTTTTCAAAACTCGTCGTTGCACAAATTCTAACCAAAAAGTATTTTTCTGTCTTTCCCCCATTGATAGAATATTGTTTGTTGACGCTAAGTGAATGCAGACGATCACGTCCTGCCTTGCAGCTAGCAAGCCTTTTTATGCTTGAACTTTGCCCGCTTCTAGAAGGTGTTTCGAGAAGAAAATAGTCTGTGTCGAAGATTTGTAAGCTTAGCTTTAAAAGTTTCATAAGAAGAAAACTTCTCCTGAGAAGAAATTGCAATCTTATTTGGAAGTTTATTTCAAGTTTCGCGGTTTTAATTACAACGTCAAATAGCGTGGAACAAATCGAGTTGTACTAGCATGACATAATTTCGAGCACTAAAAGTTAACCACACCTGTTTATAACTCAGTGCCAGAAGTTCATCATGAACAGGTGTGTTTAACTTTTAATCCTCAGAAGTATGTCATCCTAGTACCACTCGATTGGTTCCACTATTTTTAGATAAGAGAAAATTGTGAAGTAGGTATCTATGGTTTTATCGAAACGTTATCTTTTCGAGCGCGTAGTGGAAATATGGACATAAAACTGATTTGTTATATTTTTGTCTTGATCGAAATAATCTATTAGCAACTTTTTATCTAGCATCCGTTCCTCGATAAGTGTCTAGTAGAATACAAGCGTGATTATAGTTTAGAGTGTTGCGGAACAGGGTGTAAAGTCCCGCAAACCTCCATAGAAAAGGGAGGATTCTCCGACCAGACGGTTGTGTTGTCTGATGGGAAACTGCCCGATAGTTGATATTCGGACTGTTGTAAAATTATGTTTAAATTGCACGGAAAACTTTGATACCACGATGCAGGGTTTCTTTTGAGGTAGTTCGTTGCAGACGGTACCTATACGTGGCGCTGCGTTACTTTTTGTTGCGGTACTTTCGCTTCATGATTTTCTTTGTGGTGATTTCGATACCGCTAAATTTATTGAGCTAGAGATTTATGATAATTGCAGCTTAAGACCACAAAAAATATTGAAGGAACAAAAGAACATAACACTTAGTAATATTAGACATAAAAATACTGAAGGAGACAAATTTAGGCCTTGGCAAGAGCCTGTTCAGGACACGTGCCAAATAAGTTTCCTTGAAAATAATGTCCCAATAAATAATAACATCGTCCCACTTGACCTCTAGACAATTCTGATACAAGCCATTAACCACTGATACTTTCTCCATAACAACAGTGAGCCACGAGCCACGAGCCTCGAGCCATGAGCCATGAGCCACGAGCCACGCTGATGGCTCGTAAAGTAAGGAATGTGCACAATAAACGACTCGTAACTTTGTTTCATGGGCTATATCGGATATGGCAGACAAGCTAGGTTTTATTAGGCCCTGCTTGTGACGTCATTGGCAACTATTTTGTTAATTATTTTAATAAATCAGTATCAGTAGTTAAAGATTCGTAATATATTTCTTTTATTAAGTAAGAGCGTAGTGACATCATTTAATTTTTAAATATGGTGGTATCAGACACAACACCCGTCTGGTCGGAGGATCCGCCCATTTTCAGTGGAGGTGTGCGGGACTTTACTCTCTGTTCCGCATACCCCTATATGTCTGTTCATCATCTCTTGCCCGTGTCTCAATTTATTTGGGGTCGGCGCAACATTCTACTACTTTCATACTTTCCGTAATCATTTTACGTAATCTTCTTAGCCTATATACTATATAGACACTTACTATAGATATTCTTATTTTCTTTACAGCCAAGCTTAAAAGTAATTCTAGGTTTTACTAAGTTCTATCTGACCTGTGCACAGCCCTTAGGGACCAAGCTGAGCCGCGCTGTAAAATGTATAATGCTGCTGTGCATTCAATTATTTTAATCCCTAATCGCCTTAGCATTGTCAGGGAACAAAGGAGGTACGCTGGCTCGAAGCAGCTCATTTCATTTAATAATAATAATATTATAATAATATATCCTGGGACAACTCACACACGGTCATCCGATCCCAAACTAGGCAGAGCCTGTGCTATGGCAACCAGACAACTGATAAACATATTATAGATATATATTTCTAAATACATACATATTATAGACAAATTACACCCAGACACAGAACAAATGATCATGCTCATCACACAAAGATTTGTCCTGGGTGGGAATCGAACCCACGACCTCCGGTTAAGCAGTCAGGGTCACTAACCACTCGACCAACAGGCAAGTTAATAATATCTTGGTGGAGGCTGTCTTTGCAATTAATTTAACAATTTACCGACCCGGTAATGCCCAACAATTGTGTGCTTCGTGGTCAGGTAACATGTTCAGAAAACCTTTAAAACTATTTTCCAAGTTAGCAACTAGCCGTCGTGAATGTCAAAAATTATCCCAAGGGAACATACTTCCGGGATAAAAACTATCCTATGTCCTTTTCCGGGACTCAAACTATATATATATACCAAATTTCATCTAAATTGGTTCAGCGGTTTAAGCGTGAAGAGGTAACAGACAGACAGACACACTTTCGCATTTATAATATTAATATGGATTGTATGTTCAGTCAGGGGTCAAGGGTGCAGTCGTACTCACACGCGATTGATTCGTTCACAACTTATTTAATCTATAGTAGAGATGGTGCAGTGCGACTGCACTTTTGAACTTCGACTGTACCTGTGAAGGTTTACCTAATTAAAAAAAAAACTAGAATAAAATATACTTATCTGCCAGCGCTTTTAATTGCTTGTCATACCACGAATGATCGGCAAAAGAAATACCAGCACGCAATACCGAGCACTAATCAGTTAGCCGTGTGATCGATCAAAAATACCCTTCTGTCTACTACGACATGAATACGACGCGATGAATCAGCGTCAAATCGTTTCCATCGACGCGGGAGTACGATCAAAACGGAGTGGTTTAGAACGGAGCCTGTAATGTACTGCGAGTACGTTCAAATAAACGTTTTATTGAATGGTAACTGGTGGATGAGTAATGGATTGTGGGAATATCGGGTGTTAAGTAGAACTAGACAGCAAGGTTCATGCAATCATAGCATATTGTGATATGCTTACTATATATATACATATATACTCTGACATCGGTGACGGAAAGAGGACGGAGGAGTTCGTGGTTAAATAATAACAGCCGCACTGGTCGATTTTCAAGGTTAAACAACGTTTGCCAAGGTTGGTCTGTGGATGGGTGACCATCTTAACGTACCGACACTCCTTCGTGCCTCGGAAAGCACGTTAAGCCGTTGGTCCCGGCTGTCATTTGTAGATCTTTGGCAGTCGTTACGGATAGTCAGAAGCCAGAAAATCTGACACCTGTCTTGCCATGAATTGGGTTGTGGAGGTCTGGTAGGCAGCCGTTCCACGTAAAATATTTTCAGCTAAATCCGGTTTGACTGGAAGCCGACCCCAACATAGTTGGAAAAAGGCTTGGCACATGATGAGGGTGACGGAAAACATCGTGAGGACACCTGGACTAATGTAAGTCAGAAATCACCACCCCGCCTGGAGCAAGCGTGGTGATTAAAGCTTGTACCTTCTGTGTGAGAAGAGGCCTTTGCCCAGCAATGGGACAGGTACAAGCTACTACATTTAATTAATAAACTACTATACATTTCTAAAACCGGAAACCATCTGAAAATAATAAGCCGGTACTTTACTTCGTTGACACCATTTACATAACAAACCAATCCCACTAATCCCACTTAACTATACTGAACGTACATTACAACAATTAACATACAAGTATAATTGTTTGTACAAGTTCCCACTAAAGGCCGAAGGGTTCATTGGGACCCATGACCTCCTAATCGCCGCATAAGTCTGTAAATACCGCGACTATTGTCACAGTGCGTCCCTTGTCAAACGAGGGCTTTGAGACATGTGTCGCACGGCATCGCGCGATATCGCGAGACACGTGCGACCGAGTATTTTTGGCTACAGTACAAACACGAGAGCTATTTGAACTGGTAACGTGTTGTGTTTATGCAACCCATTCACATTTGTTAAGGCAACCAATCAGAACAGTGTGAGGTTTGACAGCCGGCGGTAAAGGCGGGAATACGTTGGATGCGGGAAGCAAAAGTTCAGTCGTTGTGACGATGTTTGGGGAGGCCCATGTCCAGCTGTGAATGTGTTTTAGCTGAATGACGATGACCATCTCGATGATGACGATGGTTTATAAAATGTGCATAAACTTGAATGCCACAATAAACAGTGGCGATCACCAGAAAAGTTCCCGGGGTAGGGATGCTATACCTATAGATGCTGAATCTGGGATAGATTCAACTGCCTTGGGTCCTGTACCGAAATCAATTTGAAAAGAACAGCGAGAGAGAACAGTTGGCTGGAGTGGCGATCGCGTTCCGGAAGACGAAGCATTTGAAGGCCAAGGAGGGCCAATGCCCTAGTGAAGGCCGCAGAAATCCGCTGGACACACAGGACCGGTCGATGTGGCGAAACTTGGGCGAGGCCTATGTCCAGTAGTGAACGGCTTTCGGCTGAAGTGACGGTGATGATGATGTTGTCAAGTTTGGGGGAATTGTGCCGTGTTGTATGAAAAGGGACTAACTTTACTTGCGTGACGCACCGCCCCTTTGCGCAAGCGGATCGGTGTGCGCCTTTAACGAGCTATTTCCAGTTTGTTGACGTGTAGTTGTCGTAAATCACCCGAGCCGATCTGTACTCTTTATTACACAATGGACCGACGAATTTGTGGTTGTTTGTCTTTAGTTATGTCGTGTGGGAAGTCAGCCGGCTTTTGGAACTATGTAGAAGATCAATTTTGTTAGAAATCATTTGCTCTAGATTGGTCTCATTAGGTTCGCCCCGATAAAGGAATTCATTTATTTATTTATTTAATACTTCACGCACACAAATGTACAGAGGAGAACTTAATGCCGTGCTTGCTTGCTTGTTCGTCTGATTTTTTATTCCATTGAGCTAATCACTGAATAATAGCATGTAAATAAATCTTTACAGTTATTAGATATTTCTTGGTAGTTCATGCAATGATGTAATTTGCTAGCAAGTTTTGTAGCGAGTTTCACTGCTTCAATGAAGTATGTCACGCACGAAACGCAGATTTCACTATAATTTTAATCTACAGTATACGAGTATATATTTACGACAATCTTGCAGCAGCAAAAAATAGCTTACTGACATAGCACATTTTCTCATTTTGCAGTACCCGGATCAAAGAAAATTCTGTCCCGGGAAATGCAAAAAGTTTACGAAAAACTCCTTTCATTTTGCAAGCAAAGATGGTGCTCTTGGCAAGCGTGTTTCTTAATTATAAAATTCAGTTATTTTCAGCTAAGTATGTCGATTGCTGAACATTTTACTGCTCGTTCATAACGTTAATTAACATGCTTGAAATAGTTTTATAAAAAACAATTTATGACACACTCGCCCGAAATCTTATTTGATGTTTAACTGCGAATTAATTTGTATTGGTATAGCTACTTACGTTCTCGTTATAATATATTCGTAATGAGTATATAAGATTTTTACCAAATACTAATCTCCTACACACTTAGCACACTATATATAGTTATTTGAAGATATGCTACTTTCAGCATCGGTATATAATCAGATCTAGCCGCTTTTTACAAGCTCGATAAAGCTATTGGTTAAAAGAATCGACGGCGCCGCAGTCACCAAAACGCGATACAGGAACAAAACAATCGCTGAAACGCGAGGGTACCTATATGCTCTCGCGAACCGACACAGGCAGTCAGCGAAACATGATTCTGCAATTTAGGCGCATAACCGCCGATGCTAACAGTATCTAATCTGATATGACCCTTAACCGGCACATTTGAACAACATCCCCAGCGTTACGAGCAAACTGCAGGGCATAACAAAAGACTGACCACGAATATTGCCGTAGCGTACCGAAGGTGTTGTTTGAACTTCGCTTATCAGCCGCCCCCAGTCGAATGTTTGTGCGCATTGCTCTATGATACCTTGCTAAGTGCCGATTATGACGAGCAGACAGGCTTGATGCGTGAAGCGAATGATGAAGTGGTTTTATACATACCTCCTTATACTCATGCTTTTGTTACCATTATGGTAAGTAGAAACTAAACCGGAACCCTAAGTTGAGACTAGAGATGCCGATGCATTCCACCAGCTTCTACGACAAATCTTTTACGATTCAAGCGGTGCGGTTATAGCATGCCTTGCGGTTAGGTGTGCTCAATCTTTGTCTACTTTTAAAACTATGGTGAAAAATCACTATCTCTCTAAGGAATCATCATCATCTTTACTTGGGTTCTCTGCTTATGTTTCTTGTATATATGTATTTGTCTATTATATATAAATAGTACACCTAAGACTACCTACAGCACTATATTTCCTTCTCTCTTTAAAATCCATCCAAAGGTTGCCTTTAAAAGATCGATTTTAGCGATAAGGCCGCCCACACAATGTGTCACCCTTTTTTTTTTTTAAGGGTGTGGATCATTAAATGACTTCTTCCGCTCTGGGTGGAGTGGAAGGGCGTGTCAGACTCTTACTGACTAAAACCCATCTGTGTTCCTTCTAAAGCCCTTTGCGTTCCAGGGCCGCGGTGAATCTTTCGAACAAATTCCGCAACCCTGGCAGGCTCTGGCCCTGGCGGGCCCCGTCTTCTATGCTGACATCTCTTTGAGGCGCGCGTGAAACACAACGCGCCATCGACCCGGGCCTAATGGCAATCGGACAGCGAGCCACCCAACGCTCGCCGTCCGACCCTACGTAATGTTTTTCTTCATCTATCTTTGCTGTAACTTATATAGTGTACATAACAAAGAGTATTTTATTCTATTATTCATCTTTGGTTATGTTTAAGCTCATACATGTAGTCACATAAGAAGCACGCTAGTTCTCAGCACACGAACCTGACCGTTCCAGTTTCCACGTGGGATCTAATTCTCCGTTTGCAGTATGATTTAACTAGTAGAACAAACAGTTATTGTTATCTAGTTGTTGTTATGTTGGACGAGATCAGGAGATATGAGAATATCTAAAACTAGCCATGATTAAAACAATCAATTCGGATGGATTGGAAACAATCAGTTTAGATCTCTAAATGCAAAATGCAGAAAACTGCATTTAGTTTTTAACCTTTGAGTTCTATGAAATGTAATTTATAACTTAATATTCCAAACCTAAGACATGAAGCGACTTTTAACAAGCACTATGAGCACTTTTCCTACGATGTACAGAACCGTGAAAGAGTAACGATATTTGTGCAGTGTCTCGCTCTATGGACATATACTCTGTTGACACGTCTCTCGCGCCGCAGCATCCCACGAGATTGTGGAGCACTCTTCATATTCACGGTTAACAAACTTTTTATAAAATGGCGACAGTATTTTTTACGAAAGCAGCGACAATTTTTTTTGCTGAAATAATTTGCGTATCGCTCTATATTATACATATATCTACAAGTACCAATTATGTAGCACAGAAGTTCGCTTTTAAAGAACCGAATTCTGAGTAAAGCTTGCCTTTGTACAGAAACTGATCTAAAGTAACAATTGTACATTAGTTTTTGTGCACAATCTAATACCTTTTAACGAGCAATTCTTGTATATACATACTTATAATCTGAATCTCGGAAACGGCTCCTACGATTTTCATGAAATTTAGTATGCAGGGGGTTTCGGGGGCGTAAATCGATCTAGCTAGGTGTCATTTTTTTAAAAACTTTAACCAAAACAAAAAAAAAAGCGAGCAAGGCTCGGTCATCCAGGTACTCTTTACTAATATTATAAAGCTGATGAGTTTGTTTGAACGCGCTAATCTCTGTTGGAAAATTATTTGAGTACCTATATGATAACATTCATGATGAGGAATGCTATAGGCTATACGGGAACGGGAAACTCCCACGGGAGCGGGAAGAAACGGGATATGAGCATACGAAGTCACAGACAGAAGCAAGTTATTAATAAGAATATTACTGATCTTTCACTAAACAACAATCAAATGGAAATAATATATTTAAAAAAATATATCAATTTCTCTCCGGGGTAGTAGATAGGGGTAGATAGGGTCAAAGAAAATATTATTGAGCAAAGTTTCAGCAGTGTTTCTGAAACAAAGCTTTAGTACCAAACTTACTAAATATTTAACCGTTTTTCTTTTAATTTGAATTGGAGGTATCGTTTCCCCTCGATCTCAAATATCTTATTGGCAAACTTTAGGACAGATTCGCCAAACAAGATTAGTAAAGTGGGTCGTTCGGCTCGTCTCGCGTCTGCTATCGTAACTTTTACAAGTGATCGCTTTCACAGCCACTGCCGATCGTGGATGGAGCCAAATAGACGTAATGCAAATAACATGTCGAATCCAGCCTTTCAGAGTTGTATTTCGTGCTGTTCGTTCAGAACTGTTTTTGAGAATAAAAATAAATTGGCTTCGCTACTTTTAATGCACAAGACGACTAAAACCTTTATTGTTTAGAAGTCTTAGAACTAGGAACGTTATTGACGTCTATGTCTTGTCATGTTATGTTACAAAACACCTTTTTATAAAAACTGGGATTTTCTTTTCCCGAGCCACCCTGAACCAGCCATTAGGCGTCTCGATCGTCTAGCCACCTCTTCCTGAGTCGACAAAAATCCTGATTTACGCTAGTCAAAATCGAACACAATCGAAACAGTTGCACAATCTTTAATAAAACTCTCAAATATCCATCTAAAAGCTACCAATAAAATTGACACGAAATACGAAAAACATCGCACCAGTCAACTCCGTGTCAACGAACATACAAACAGCAAACATCTTTAAAACAATAAAGGATCCACATCCACCGCCACAAGCAGGTCAGCCTCGTTACCACCACTAATGAGTCGTAACACGCTGCACATGCATTTACGGCCACGTTGCTAAAACGCGCGCCACGCCAGTAATACGCCGGTAAAACGCGGTGTTCGTTAGTGGATCATTAGGGTTGATTTCAGTCGCTTTGTGCTTACGTCTGGCTTTTACACTTTAAAATGAATAAATAATTATGTTGTTGTTTTAGGTCTCATTTTAAGTGTGCACTATAAATCATTGTATATAACTGTGTCTTGTAAAACAAAGTAAATTCAATCGTTACGATTCATCTAGTATTATAGCTTTAATAATCCAAAAATAATTCTAGGCAGTTTCGATTTTCAAACGAAACATACATCTATTATCATAAAACTTTACAGCAGAGCAATTATTCCGCTTTTCAAGCAAAATTTTGCTAAAGTGCCAGTAAAACGGTTTTAATTTTATATTCTCGTCTGGCAACCCTAACCAGCTGCCGGAACTGGGTCACTGCACTCTTGCACAGACTCTCCCATGATTTACAATCAAAACTTTACGATTAGTTTATTTTTCTACCGAGTAGGTACTTGCCTCTAATATGAAATAGACATCACTATAGATACAAACGGGTTTATTACTTTGCTTTTGGATAAACTATGCTCTAATTTTTTGGTATTGATTTATGCAATTGGTTTTGAACTAAATAGGTCACAATTTTTAAGGTGAGTTGTTTTGAAATGAGTTTGATGAACCAGCACTTGACCTTTGTAATGATTGTTTGTTTAGTCAGAAATGGAACGAGTGAACTGTAAATAACTCACCGTGAAAACTGTGTGGCTCACTTCACCTAAGTTTTCACGAAGACAATTGTACAAAATAGTACTAATATTCAATCATGCGTAGCATGTCGGCGGGTTATGATTATGACAAACATTCCTGTCCGAATTTTAGATGGTGATTAAAGGAGTTAATTTTAGTAGCCATATGCAAAGATTATGCAAAGCTGCCATCTTAAACCTATTGCGCTAAATCTGAGATTTATGATAGTCTAGTCAGTCTACAGGCAATCCCCATGACTATGTGAGAGGAACTTGCAGAGAAAGCTTTTAGTTACGTTGGAGTTTGGAAGCACTGTAACTATATTCAGAAATGATTTAATTACATAATGTCTCCCAATGGACGTCCATTGCTAAACATAGGATTCCCCCAAGCGTCACCAAATCCCTGCCAGGGTTGCGGAATTTGTTCGAAAGAGTCACCGCACCGTTGTTTGAAACGCAAAGGGCTTTCGAAGGAAAACGGATGGGTTTTAGTCAGTAAGAGTCTGACACGCCCTTCCACTCCACCCAGAGCGGAAGAAGTTATTTGATGATATGACATACTTTAAAAAAAAGCATCACCGTATCGACCAGTGCTGTGCTTATCGCATCCAGCGATCCTTCAGGTCATCGAAGGCCTTCCATCGTTACAACTTTCAATACGACGTCGGCAGTCCAGAACCTTTCGGCCCCATCGACTTAATGTTGACGACTTGTTGTTGTTGAGGTTGACTGGTAGAAAGGCCTTGATGCATTAAGTCCGCCCATGTACCACTATTGTACATAAAGTTTAAATAAATGTTCTGTGAGCAACATACCTACCTACTGCCACTTCAGTTAGGTGTTTCTTTGGGCGATGGTTTAAGTATCTCTTCATTTCTGATTAGATCACACAGGGCGACTCCGAGCATAACCCTCTCCTGCCATGAGTCTAAGTCTACGATTTTAATGTTAATCAGTAATGCAAGTTGACCTCATTTTCTTTAGCTTTAAACTAGACCAACTGTTATGAAATCGCATGATATTGTGTTACGGTCGGTAGCATTAACGTGTCGTTACTGTAACGTGTCGGTAATCGTAACATTCGTCCTTCATGCTGCATGTGCTTTTAATACATTATGATTTCATAAAATTACATATTTTTATTCATGAATGAACGAACAGTTCATAGCGTGGGTGTCTCGTGGCATTTTATAACATACAACAACGATTTCAAAATGTTTTGTACTTCCATGTACGTTATTTTTATTTGCAGCGATGCATTAACGATCTTAATAATCTCAACAATAGGCAATAGTCTATTGATGAGATTACAAAATCCGGTTTAATAAAATCCATCCATATCATCAGCCTAGCCTCTTCTTAACTATCGGCCCCCAGTCAAACCGGATTCAGCTGAATACCAGTATATTAAGTGGAGCGGCTGCCTACCAGACCTCTACAACCCATTAACTGGGTAACACGGTACTTCTTGGCAAGACTGGAGTCAGATTTAATGACTTCTGACAATTCGTAACGACTGCCAAAGATCTACAAATGACCCGGCTGTCATTTGTAGATCATTGCCACCAACGGCTTAACGTGCTTTCCGAAGCACGGAAGAAACTCGGTATGTAAAATCCATCCATATAAAAATAATAAATAAGCGTTTTAACGCGCGATTACTCAATCAACAGAAAGATCATGGAATATTAAAGCACATGTACCCATTTTATCATAATACATTTATAAATAAATCTTCCAATTGCATCACAAAATAAACAAAAACAACGACGATTCCTTACATTTTCATCTCGCTGAAATCCGCATTCAAAATGAAATTAATTACACTTAACCTTGGTCTATCTGCCAATGGATCGCGATCAGCCGCCGACTGCCGGCCGATACGGCGCGGGCGCACAAACAAACAGACGGACGATCACGGCGATCTATAAAACGGCTTGGACATTAACGATAAAATAACAATGTAAATTTAGAGCGTGGCATCACGGAATTACGAGCAGGGAGACTAATTGTGGGAGACTATTGTTTGATGCTGTGTTGCGGGTTCGAATACTAGAACAAATATTTTCATGACATATTATATGGGTACGTATATTATAGGATGGAATTAATTATAATGTGAGACTAATTAATTATTGTATTCATCACACAAGAAACAGAAGAAGTTTTAATTAAATAAGTTTCATCAAAGAGTACTCAATCCGACAAAACTGAATCAAAATTAATGTGAGTGCCGACAATTTTAATCGATTTCCTGAAACGATTTCATTAATCATTTTGCAGTTGACATTTGCGAGTCAATTTATAAGTAATCACGATAAATATCACATTCGTGAGTCGGTGGAAATTGAGCTTTGTACACAGTGACACACACACGGTTATTGTATGTAGCTTTATTTTTAGCAATGTTTGACTTTATCAGTATTTATTTATTTAAAAATATTGTACAGTATTGGCAAATATGTGGAATTAATGCAACAAGACATTCTTTACCAGCCAAGCTCATGATATTATGTCGAAAACCAAACTGAATTTCAAAGCACTTGAAGTAGTGGTTCCGGATTTGGCGCTTAAAGGAAATCTTTCCGTGTCAAAGGGAAACGTATTCCAGATACTTATGTGCGTCACTTCCTCAGTGAAAGCATAGCACTATCGTTACGACAGTTGCATCTTTAAAGGTTTCAATTTCATCATCTTCCTGCCCTTATCCGATGTTACTTGGGGTCGGTGCAACACGTTTTATTTCTTCCATTCTGTCCTGTCAACCGTCACGCTATCACTAACTCCCTTTTCTTTCATATCACTCCTAACACAATCCATCCATCTTTTCTTTGGCCTGCCTCTCCCTGTCCATCCATCCACATTTATATTCACATATTCATTTATTTTCATTCATTTTTAACTCTTTTAGTTACGTGCATTTCATCCCTCCTCTTCACATGACCATTTAAAGGTTGAAATTTACAAATACTTAAACGAACACTTCTTTCATCAAACTTCGTTGCATCCAAAGCATTCACTTTCATACATAATTGAGCAAGCCACGAGCTGTAATAAACGGACTTTAGCACAATGGTAATAAAAGCGATAGACTGTATAATAATTCTGTGAGTGCCATGAATACTAAACTAGAGACCTTGCCCTCTCGTGACCAGAACTATTCCGACCTGGCTGATATTGAAATTATTCACTCAAGTTCTATCGAAAAATGGATCGATGACATCAAATTGTTTGGTATCATGATTTCTGGGTCAAAGTTGGTTTTGTGTTAAGTTGTTTTATTGAGTAATTAAATGTTATCTTTTTAATGACGGTTATTAGGTACGATGGCTATAATATTGATAGTCTATGTTAATGTAGATACAGGTTTTTTTCATTTTAAG
The DNA here is from genome assembly GCA_002192655.3 of Mamestra configurata. NCBI lineage: Eukaryota > Metazoa > Arthropoda > Insecta > Lepidoptera > Noctuidae > Mamestra > Mamestra configurata. Next base: position 605,536 of record NDFZ01005386.1, read on the forward strand.
TTTTGGTTCAAGAGTTCGAATTTTAATAGTTCATGATAATGAAGGACGACGAGAGGACCTATTATTATTTGTTTATTAGAGTTTATTATTATGTAGTTAAAATATACTTAATAATTACTTATTATAAAAAAAAAACTTTTTTTATTCTTTAAATAATGCCTACTTATTCTGAATTATTTTATTGTGTGTGTTTATTTGTCTCTCAATTCAGCGTGCCTCTTGGCTAAGACCTCTTCCTGCACAACATACTTTAATAAAGAAAACAATTCAGAATAAGGAGGCTTGTATGCAAATATTATCTGTCCATGCATGTTGTTCTACTACAGGGCAAAGGACTTTGTACTCAGGAATATGTGGTTACTTACTGCCTCCCGCGGCTCCGCCCGTGGGAATGTCGCAAATTATCCCAAGGGAATGTTCCCTTGGGAACTTTTTATCCCGGGAGTATGTACTCCCGGGATAAAAAGTTCTATATATTCCTATGTGTTATTCCAGACTATAATCTACCTCTGTGCCAAATTTCATACAGATCCTTTCAGCCGTTCTGACGTGATTGAGTAACAAACATACAAACTTTGGCATTTTTAATATTAGTATAGAAGTATGGAAATATAGATTATTAACTTCCCAGATTTATGGAAAGGATCTATAAGAAGGACCAAGGTCCTACCAATAGGACCAAGTGCAATTCTCAACATCCAAATGTTATCAAGACGTTAACTAACGATTCTGTTCTTTTATATGGTGTACATAATAAAGAGTATTATATTCTATTCTTGTTTTCTTAAACATTTCACAAGCACAGACATTAGACAGTGCTTAGTTGCTGTAAATGCAGTGACCTTTTAGAGCAGACCGTTTTAATTTTGTCAGCAGTCGCCTTTAGTTACAGCATTCACGTTAGTATTAGGTCTAGAATAACTTATCAAGGTCTGCAGTCTAGACCAGTAAGTTGGCCCAGTTATCTAAGTTAGGACTGTCCAAGTAATATTTATCGGATTCTGCACTGTATTCATGACAGCTGTCTGAGAAAGGCTGAAAAGTTGTACACCAAAACCACTTTATAGATTTATGCGAGTTTTTATACTTCGTATTTTGTTATGATTTTTTTTTCCCGTGAAAGCATGTTAAGCCCTTGGCCCTGCTCAGTTCTCTCTCTGGCCGTTTCAGGTTGTCGTCCCATGGGAATATGAGAGTGATGAAAGAGGGACACGCCTGCACTATAATATGTCCCGCGCCGATGGCTAGTCTCCGTTGAGATTGGCCGCCATGGTCGAAATCGCTCCAGAGGACTATATATTTGTTAAGATTTACTACATGATTGATTGTTAGAATATATTTGAAAACGATCTGTTTGTCATTTAGGTGTAGTTCTAATAAACCCTCCGCTGATGAACGACCCCCCTTTCACCCGACTAACCCAGAAGGAGGATATTTTTTTGATGTCAACACATTGTTTGCATAGTAAGATTAAATTTTAAGGCTCCTGAAGACAGGTGCGTAGCGATAATGCCACAGCGATAGAATTATGTTTTTTTTATTTACTTTTACAGATACAATTTCTAAGCAAAAGTGTAGCCGCATCTTTGTCGCATTTCACCTGTCTGTGGGAGCCTTCACGTTGCCATCTTAACGTGCATTAAACACTAATTACATCTACCCACACAGTAAGCCTCGCAGCAGACTCCGCTTCTCTTGCGCAGATGTGCTCCGTCCCTTACAGCGAGTATATTTAGCGCGGCTCTGGTTAGTGTCGGATAGCTCAAACAAACGCATTGTAGCGAACCATACACTCGCCGATTTATTGCGAACTAAGCCAGCGATGGATTACAGGAAAATTCTTTACATACCATTGAAAGAAAACGTTTAAAAAGAAGCCCACGTCTGTTGGCCGAAAGACAGAGGGCTGAGTTTCAAATGACCGTTACTATTAAAAAAAAGTTAAAGGAAGTACTTCAATTACTGAAAGTAAGAATGTACAGGGACATCATCAAGGAGAAGGTTTTGAAATCATGACGTGACCATAACCAGCATTAGGGAAACGATGCAAGGAGAAGGGAATGGTGCAAACGATTCTCCTCTAAAATTTTCATTAATTCCAGTATTTCAGTCAATCACACGGCAGATTTGGACGTTTACTGACTAAAATAGTAGGTATACCCTCAGTGAACCCACACAAACACATGGATATATCACAATTTCATTACATTAGAATATATCTTGTTACTATTTACCCGAAACAACAAACACATTTCTTAGTTCTCCGATCAACAAATAAATAAACAAAAGCAAACTATTCTTATACTACCATATACTACAATTTACTGGCTAGTGAACGATATAAGGCTCCGCACACACTATCTCTACACACACTATCGACAATCCATTACATTAATGTCAGCGGTGTCGGGTGTCGCTGTCAAGTGTCAAGTGTTGTTGCGAAATGTGAGACGTTTGTCCAATGTGTTGCTAGCTTAATTATACTGATGAACAGCCGGTCGATTCTATAAACATATCGAAGTGAAGGCTTGGGTGAAGTGATCACGAGGTGAGCTGTCAATCCATATAATCAACATGGAATGACAGCTCAGTCCGTGATCACGTGACATCTTGATTGTAAGGATTGACAGCTCACCTCGTGATCACTTCACCCAAGCCTTCACTTCGACATGTATTCAGAATCGACAGCAGGACATTTTAGTGTTTAGAAGGTACAATACGCTGGTAACTTTTCGAATAACCTAACTGATATTTCATTAGATAAAAAAATTGCTTTTTTTTAGGTCCTTCTAGTAAAATAATCGTTAAAAAGTACAGTCTCCACCTTACGTGCAAATGCATCATGGCTGTGAAAAAGGGATAGTGCTAAGCGTCTTGTACCTATAGCTCCGTCTCCCTCCCACACCAGAATCATGATAGTTTTAAGGCGACATAGTAGGGTGATCCCTGATCCGATTAATTTTTTTTAACAGACTAGCGGAAGTCACGCGGTTTCACCCGCGTAGTTCTCATTCCCGTGGGAGTACGGGTATAAAATATAGCCTATGTTACTCGCTGATAATGAAGCTATCCATTGCTGAAAGAATTTTTCAAATCGGTCCAGTAGTTTTTAAGCTTATTCGTTACATACATAAATACAAATCTTTCCCCTTTTTAATATTAGTATAGATAGAAGGAAGTTGCTAAGAGTCAATGGCTACTTTTTACTCCGAAAAAATGTTTTGTGAGACAGGCCAAGCGAACCACGCCAGGAGCGAAGTCATCATGAAGTTATCAAATAAAAATGGAGTTGGCAGATATTGGGTCAAAGTTACCAAACTTTTGAATTGGAAATGGCTGATTATAATATTGGGTGACAGACACTTGACAAAGTTTCTCAATATTTATTATCTAAAAACTTCAGAACTTGGTGACAGTATTTTGTGAGTCCCTTCGCTTTCATATCTAACGGTTTAGTGACTCGACCAGTGAGAACACCAAATAATCGTTCGAAAAGTTATAGCGTACATTGTTCAAGCTTCTAGTTCTGTTCATGGACAATCCTCCACGAAGATCGCACGCCAGTCTAACTGATTGCCGCTGAATACCAGTATTTTAAGTGGGTGGCATCTGAGAGCCTAGCACTAATGTTTTGACGTATAGTAACGTAACTTAAAATTTTTGAATTGGATACTATATTAATATTTTTGTATGATACAAATTGTGTATGTCTTATAAAATTAAACCAAAATAGTATGGGTTTTCATAGTCAAAATTAACCTACGTTAACGATACTGTAACGTTACTATACGTAAAAACATTCGTGCTAGGCCCTCAGGTGCCCTACTATGACGTGCTAATGCCATCCAATTGCGATGATGTAAAAGGGATAGCGCTATTCGCTATGTATAGCTCCGTCTCTCTCTTAGAGCGGAATCATGATCGTTTTAAGACTTCAAAGTAATGTCTGAGCTCTGAGGCCCTACTATAAAGTCGATCCACTGTAATACAATGTGTTTACCACAGTAATTGAGTAACATCATATTGGTAAGATGTCATATTTTCTAGCTTCTGACAATGTCTCAAAATACAATACAACATAATTTGGAACAATAAAACTGAAGATTTATTTTGGGTAAGTATATCAAATGTCAAACGAACAGCGACTACTCGCAATTTACAGCATTTAGTAATGTACACGATACTTGAGTGATTGCTTCACGAACGGTCTCTCCCACTCGCTGTTATTCGCGTGTAGGCGAAAATTCCAGTTATTCGGGATATTCCAAAATAGACTTTTAGTAGGGCAAATGTAGGATACCTAACAGTCATAGGTTAGAGGTCAAAACAAGCTGCCCTTTAGCATTGGTCTTTGTTGCTACTAAATATGTAATACAAACTCATAGACAAACGACATTTTTGGATGTATGGTTTTTTTTCCAGACAGTTGTTTATCTATAACGTTTAAATTCGTATTAAAATGTTCGGTTTGGTTAATGTGATCAAACCTATTCGCAATAGGGTCGAATTTAAATGATACTGGGGTAAAATAGATCAGTCCCATGAAAATTTAACACAGCGTTCAGTAAGTCTAACCAAAGATATCCAAGCAAAAACACTGATTAAAGTGATTTAATTTTGACCTTAAATAATAAATTGCTAACATTTTTTGAGTATTTTCGTTTATTGATTTTTTTCTTGTATGTATGTATCTAATGCGTTTTTCTTAATCTTTTTACGATTGCCATTATTTTGATGGTCTGAAAGATTTCTAAAAGTTTGACCTAATATACCTAATAGACCTAATATTTATAAACATTGATAAACCTCCTTTTTTTAAGACGGATAAAATGCATCTTATTTGTCTAAACTATTGGCAAATAAATGATTTCTGATGCGACACATACGGTTCGGAAGCCATTTATTTTCCTTCGATTCGAAACCATGACCTCACTTCACCGTGCTTAAGTAACGGTTAACTTCACAGCAGATAATCTCTAAGAAGTTCACCTAATGCGTGAAATCGTCCTCAAAACATAAGAGCGATTACACACGGCCGACAAACACGACCGGTCATAAAGCGCGGTCGTAACATGCGTGGTCCGACCGTGTGGATCGGAAATGTGTCGGTTGTAACACATTCAGCGGGCCCGGTACGTTTCATATTGTATTGCCGTTCAAATGAGTTTTTATGAACAACTGGTTGAATACGCTTGAAAAAGAAATGTAGCTGTTTCTTATATATTGGGCCGTTGAAAGTTAGCTTTTCTTTATTTACTAGATACCTACCATACGTCGCTTTAGGTAGGGACTTTTATGTTTTGATAGTCACAAAAATTGATTTATTCAATATAAACGTAAAGCTCCAGACGATCCCTAGGCAATTGGAACTTAATACCTACTTATTTTTGATATACCTGCTAACAAGATACCATTTTAATAAAAAAACTCGCCTTTTTATTTACGCACAACAAAGAAACGAAAACATCGTATTTTGTATGCTCTAAAAAGATTTTTTTTCTGCCATAAAAACAAACCATATTTCCGCGTACATTATATGAAAAATGTACCAAGCATGCATAAACACGAAGAGTCCCGGTGCGTATGACAATCAATAAAATTGTTTGTAGGGCCCTCCAGGCTTCAGCCGTAAAGCCAAACTGTCTAAACAAATAAATCCAAATATTAATAACCTGTATTACTTGAAACGAAAAACCTCATTTTCCCATACACACAAAATAAGTACTAGGCTTGCATAAACACAAAGAGTTCCCATCGCGTATCACTGTGCAGATAACGTAGAGTGTAGCACATCAATTGTTTGGAGAGCCCTCGAGCGGGCCCATCGCGCTGTTTGCACGCCCATCGCGAATGACACTGATTCCGATCATAATGGCCCCGTGTAACTGATGGGGCCCTGGTCATTTATAATTTATAGGACATATCGTTGTTCACATTTTGCAAGTGATTGATTTTATGGATTGGGTGCTACTAATGTTTTTTTTGTTTTTTCCATAGGTTTTCTGTTGGATTTTTTTTTTTTATTTATAGCTAAGGATCATTTCTTTTTCTGACACCCAGAACCAGTGTAGGATAGAAATATTTATCATGTAAATAAATCTTCTGGAACCGTCATACTTCGTTATTCAGTAAAAAGTAGTTGAAAATCTTCTGAATTGCTTTTATTTAAAAATCTTCTTAACCTCGCTACTTATTTTAAATCGAATCTGTACTCATAAAACACTAAACCTTAAAAACGTTTCACATAATTAATATTATCAAAGATGGAAGATGCAGACAAATTATAATGACCTCTCAGGAATATTTATATGAAAATTGTACCTATCAAATAAATATTAATGACAGAAGCATAAATATGAGTTAATTAACTGTGTTAACATTGAGACAGCTACACACGCATATTTATCTCAAATGGGGAATTTTATAATTAACGCTAGTAGGTTTTTTATTCAAGCTAAAGTGAAACTATGACGAAGTGGGTACAACCACTGCGTCTAAAGATTCTAATGATTGAATATCTAAATTTTAATCTCTGATCTCTTACTAATCATAACAAGATCGCTGTACGGCTCTGTCTGTGTCTCCACTATACTTCTTCTAGACCTCCCACGGGTTTTGATATGGTTTTCGCTTACCCGTGGAAGGTTAGCCCGTGGTTAATTAGGACCCGTGCGGAGCCGGGGCGGGTCGCCAGTGACGGGATAAAATTAAATACTATAATAGTCTTAAAAGTCTTTTATTTCTATAGCTTTATGACTTATTTTTAAATGCACATCAAAAAACTTATCAGCCGTCAATTTAGTTACATCAATTAAATATTTTTAACATCGAAATAATTGTAACGCAAACAAACCAAATCTTTAACAAAATAGTACTAAAAATAATCCGAAAATACTATAAATTATTTTTTTCCTCTAACACGCGAAATAGCATAACAGTACGAAAATATTATTTTCATCACTTAAAATGAACCAGAGCGTACAAACGTAATACTCACAAAATTATGTCGTGGCCATATCATAGAATTGATCACTTTATGCTCCGCTTTTCAATTAATAGCGATACGTCACGAACTCAAACTGTTGCTAAAATAATAATATTTTGAGGTAACTATTTTACTGTACACTCAGTATTTTTGATAGGGATTTATTTTGAAAGGGCAATTTTTCTTTTTTATTAATAGCAAAACGAATCGCCATATTTAAGCCGCGTTTCTTCTTTAATCTAGATTCGAGATAACATTTAGTTTTGGCATGCCGTATTTCTAATGTTTCCAGTTACAAGTAGGTATTTGTACATAGACATATATTAACACTTACATGTATACATAATACATGTACGAGTCAGGCGTTTCCGTACGGAGTGTTTATTGCTGACGCATTACGCTACCGACCGCATCGCATTAACATTTGTATTTAAATTAAGCGGACTTATAAACGCACTAGTGCGGTTGTTTTAACTGTGTAAGAACTTGACTAATGTCTTATTATCTTCCTATTTATATATGTTACCGGAAAACTGCAAACTCCGTAAAATTGTAATAAATCTGTATTAGATTATAATTTCCGATGTATTATGAAAAAATCGTTTTGTATAGTATAATTCTCATCCAAATTCAATAGTTTGCAATATATCCGTGTCAAAGTCAAAGTCAAAACGTTTATTTCAATTAGGCCATTAAACGGCACTTTTGAACGTCATTGTTTACAGTTCAGTAAAATAATAATGTTACATTAATAAAGTGACTCTACTGTGACTTATTAAGAAAAAATAGTTTAGATAAAAAACTACAACCCCATAGTATTTTGGTATAATTTTATGCGACATGCACAATTTGTATCATACAAAAATATGAATATAGTATCACAGTAAAATTCACGTACATTAACGATACTGTCATGTTATTATACGTCAAACAATTCGTGCTCGGCCCTCTGTTCATGTGTTTTATCTCCATACTTATAAAATTGCCTTTCCTATTTATCAATGACATCCAAAACGAGTGAGCCTGGAAAGCTAACATTTGAAATATAGATACTATGTATGAGAGTATATAATATAATTTTCACTAAAAACAGGAGACAGCTATAAACGAGATCGGTTTATATACGCCGCAGCCAAATAGCTTAATCTGCAGTTCATTGGTTGCCTAGCCTTTTCATTTAACTGCGCTAATTTTTCAGCGACCTATGTGACATCTTTGGTTCAATATCATTTAATGAATTCCCCATGTCACTTATGTCGCTGATTATACGACGCAGTTATATGGAAAGGCTAGGCTTTTAATAAAACAGCTGATTAAAGTTAGTTGGCTGCGACATATACATAATGTGCACTCGTCCGCAGCCGCGGCGGGTCGCAATTAATTTCTACACTAGTAGCGTAGATTTTTTGTGTGTTGTAGTTTGTAAGCACGCTACTACCACTGATCGCAAGTAACGGTGCATTAGCATAATATCCAAGATGGCGCCGCGTCACCCTCATTGCGCCACGGATCAGCTGGCGATGCCACGCGAATGGCAAGTAGGATGACATGTCAGACCGATTGGCGTGGAAGTTATGACGATGTTGCCAGACCATTACCAAAACATTACAATACTATTTGTATTGTAATGTTTTGGTAATGGTCATGTTGAGACGTCGTTTTTTATTTAGGAGATTTTAGAGCCGGTACGTTCTTGTGTTTGTTGGAATTAGAATTTATGTCTTAAACTTGAGTACTCTTGTAGATTTAGTTAGTACTTTGGTCACAATAAAAAAAAAAAACTCAGACACATGTAGATATTCTCCGAAGGGTTAGGCAGGGGTGTATTTATCGTAAACACACATTTAGCCTGTTATTTTTAAGTCCCATGGGCCATGTAGGTAATAGATAGGAGGTTAATGCCATCAAACGGGCCCAAATTCAGACTCCGGTCTGCTAATGAAAAATTTTAGATGGAAAATCGAAGGACACCAAAAATTCTTAAGTTCCCAAAAATTTTGATATAATATTTCTAGCCCATGAAGGCTAAACGTACCGCTGATATAAGTCTAGAACAATAGGCTTTTATAAGCTCAACAATTGTTTGAAGCTTCCTCAATATAACAGAATACTGGAGCTTAAATGCCAGTCGGAAGGTTATAAAAGCAGGCTACGAAAGATAGCACTACGGCGTAGGCGGGTGGCTACGACGCCGCTACGCCGTAGCACCCTTGTGGAATAAGTTGGGGTCTGAATCGATCGGGTGGATAACAATTCGTTGTGTAATTTAATTTTGTAAGGGAATCTTTGTACTGTAAAGATTTTTATATATGTGTATTCTGATTATCTAAACGAATATAATATAAAAGAAAAAATGCTTGTTTATAAAAACCCAAAAGACAATCTCTTGTAAGTATTGATCCGACCACAAATACATATTGAAAGATACAATTTTGCTGAGTATTATGGGGTACATTTTATCGCAAAACAATTCATGTTTTTTTGTATAGGATAAATCCCATCCAAATTCAATAGTTTCCAATATATCCGTGTCTTATTAAGAAAAATAGTTATAATTTCACGCGATATTTTACAATCTTACGGCGTTTGCAATTTTCCCGTGACATATATATTATAGGCAAATGTAAAAGTGAGAATGTGAAAGTTCGTGAGGATGTATAAATTGATGTTTGTTACTCTTTCACACAAAAACTACTGAACAAAATTTTGTATATATCAGAGTAACACAGGCAATATTTTGTAAAGTACTTTCCACCAATTCAACGCGGGCGGAGCCGGGGGTAGCAGCTAGTTATGCATTAGTAAGACAAAATAACTAACTTGAACATGCTTAAGTTTTTTTTAAAACCTAAAAGACAATCTCTTGTAAGTATTGATCCGACCACAAATACATATTGAAAGATACACTTTTGCTGAGTACTATGGTGTACATTTTATCTCGTAACAATTCATGGTTTTTGAGGCCACAAAAGCAAACAGTTGGAAAAAGCAAAAGAGAGAAAAGCTAATTTGAATTAACACTAGTGCAACTTGAAGCAAGATCATGCTTGAAGGAGACTCCGCAACTTCCCAAGTGGCTTTGTCAAAAAACCTACAATGTTTAGAAATACTATTAAAATACTGAACTGTACAATAAATAAATGAAGTCCATTCATAAATTCATGAAAAATAAACAAACTTTGACTCATTAAACAGCAGAACGATTTATTATTAAAGTACTGAAAGAAATGTATTTAAACTAGTTTTATTTATAACCTCGTGTGGTTAAACACTGTTGCCTGTAGGTTTACAGTTCAGTAGTGTTACTATTTTAAGTTTCAGTTCATGAAAATATTTCTACGTTTTTACTTCAAGGTGAGAGGCTAGTGAAAGTATTCATAAAGTTTTGTACCGTTTAGGATCTATTTGTTATTTCAACACTGACTTTATCAGATCTAAGCAATCATAAAACGATTAGTCTCATTATTTCGCTATTATTCATAACTCGATTATTGTTAACTTGATACATAAAAAGTCGTTTTTCTGAAAAGCTGCGTGATGATTGATAACAAGCTGAATTAAGTTGGTAGATCGAATACTGCTTATAATTACATGTTTTATATAATTGTGTACGGTCAAGAAGAGCAAATCTTAAGCACTTTTGATGATTGAAGCGTTTTAATTTAAATTGATTGTTGGTTGTTAGTGGCACACATTAATTGTTGTCAAAAGCTGTTAAATATTTCGCTCACTAGAAAAAGACTTTTATTTTCAACCGATTTCAAGAATGGAGGAGGTTTATCAATTCGAGTGTTAATATTTTTAGGGTTCCCTTTACCCCCGTACCCTTTGAGTATTACTAAGACTTCGCTGTCCGTCTTTCCGTCTGTCACCAGGCTGTATCTCATGAACCGTGATAGTTAGACAGTTGAAATTTTCACAGATGATGTATTTCTGTTGCCGCTATAACAACAAATACTAAAAAACAGATTAAAATAAATATTTAAGGGAGCTCACATACAGCAAACGTGTTTTTTAGCCGTTTTATAGATAATGGTACGCGAGACCGACTCGCACTTAGTTGATTTTTTTATGTATGTTTGGGCACAACTTCTTCAAATATAGACGGATTAGCAAAATTCTTTTTTTGTTCAAAAGAAGTTCATTCCGAAATGGTCCCATTGAAATTTCGTAAATATCTGATGAAGACTTTCCGAGATAGACAATTAAATTGATATGGACTGGTTAGAATTTTCGGGCACTGGAAATTGAAAAATGTATTGTGTGCACATAAGTAAATAGCCACCTTATGCACTATTCATATTGAACAGTTCCTGATAGAAAGACCAGATCCCGGTAGTATCACAAGTCATAAAGTTCCCTGAAACCTTAATAGCGGTAATCATGTCCATACGGTGAGTGTTATGTCATAATGATGGACGACCTTCAAGTCTGTCGATGTCAGACGGCGGTAATGGCGCGGCGAGTCGTGACGATGGCTAGCCAGACGGTAAGGGTGTCTATGGTGTCTGAGAGGGATATGGGAACTGGCAAGGTCGTTTCTATGAAATACTACCACTTATCTTAATGGTAAAGATTTTGTAGGTTCTGAGGCCCTACTATGAAGTCTTAAAACGATCATGATTCCGCTCTAAGACGGAGACGGAGCTATACATAGCGAATAGCACTATGCCTTTTACATCATCGAATTGGATGGCATTAGCACGTCATAGGAGGGCTGCTGATGATAACTAATTCTGATATCATGTTTCAGACTTTTCTTTTAAGGTACCGTTCAACGTTTTTTGAATCCCACTTTTTTTTTTCTACTATACCGTATTGGGTTTTTTTCAAATGGTTTTGTGCAGGTTTCAACCCGACATGGAACAACTAGAAATGAGTTAGTATAATAGTTTATACCCCAGAATTGCAGTTTAACCAAAGTTAACTGGTCTACAAAATCAGAATCCAAGCAAGATATTGGTCGACATCATACAAGCACAATATTCTGTCAAAATCAAACATGTTATTTTCTCATAAAACATGTGAAGATCACTATCTAACAGCTAAATCCCGGAACGAGCCACATTAGCGTCACTCGGTAATCACTCCCCGCGATAAGTCCGCAAAAAGCGGGATTAGTTCGCCTCAATACGAACTAAAGGCCGGCTGTAGATTGGACGAGCCTGCTGATAAATGGGATTACCGCATTTTGACACCCTTGAGTCGTGAATTGGGCAAAGTTCAAATTGCATAATATTACATAATGTGTATTAGTATTATATTGACAATAGAAACGTAGCGATTTAGTTTTAGGTCATATTTTATGTCAACAACTGTGTTGGCAGGCGACATCGCGTCCCAAGGCCCAGACGGTGATTGCGAGATTAACCGCAGTCCTTCAATAAGAACTGTAGTGCTTTTCTGTAAATACCTCACGGTAAAAACTAAGGTGAAGTGAACTATAAGTGAGCTGTCGATCCCTGGCATGAGAAGGATTGACAGTTCACTTTAAGTTCACTCCACCTATGTTTTCACAATGAGATTTTTCAGAAAAGGTCGGCTGGTCCTTGGTAGCTTGAAATGGAATAAAATTAGAATATTATGTTACTACGCAACTTTTACGACGGCAAAAAACTTTCGAAACGAAGTCTCTTATAGAGCTCTTCTACGATCTAGTTATTTCTATCTTTCTGGCTATTTCTCGCGTAAAACTCTCCAGACATTATTTCATATCCTTAACGTAATAAATATTTTCCTCCTAATATTTTTCTTAGTCATTAAAAAGCAGTCATGGCAGAAGTTACTGCCAAGCCATATTATAGACAATGCGACAACATGGCGCCCCTAGCTCCAATCTGTCTTCTCATGTAATATAATTATGTAAATGAGCCATTACACCATGTCCCTAATCCGTTCAATGGTCTGGTTCTTTTCAGACTTTCACGAGCTTCTAACTACATAACATAAATAACATAGCTACTGTATTTCTCGAAGTATTTTTATTTGTGTTAGGCACGCCCAACTATTCCCAAACTTCTCAATCTCTGCCCTAACGGCACTATACGAAACGATTCAACTGTCTTGGATCCTGCAACGAAATCAGAAAGAAACAAAAGAAAATACAATATTTGCATATCTCCTTATCAAGCCGGAATCGGAAGCCCAAAAGGTGGATACCTTTTGGGCTTCCGATTCCGGCACAGTACACCTAAATTTCACAAGTTGTATGTAGCCCCATAAAATCAGGTGCGACACTGTTGCCATGATCTACATACACTGTGGCACAACATCAGACTCCGGGTTGCTACTGAGATATTCCAAATGGAATAACACTGCCCGCACCGGGGAACGAACCCAGGACATCATGTTCAGCTGTAACCCTTGTGACCATTAGACCAAAGAGTCACTCTGAATTTCTGACTACTTAATTATTTCTTGTTAAGAAAAGCAATCATAAAATTTACCCAGATAAGTCAGTGTGCATGGTCTTTGAAAGCCAAAACAGCTGGTCCGATCTGCCGCCACTTCAACTCTACGGCACTGCGCTGTTAAAGGTCGACAGCGTGAAATACTTGGGTCACGTAATAACAGACAACCTGTCCGAGGCAGAGACGAGCCATCTCGGTGCGTGGCAACATGCTAGCGAGGCGGTTTTGCCGCTGTAGTGACGCTGTTAAATCGCAGCTCTTCATTAGTTACTGCACAAGCGTCTACCCAGTCGAGTTGTGGGCTAACTACACCAAAGCTGCAATCATCGCTCCGCTAACTCCTTGATGGCCGCGGTGCGAGACTGGGACAACAGCCCTCTTCATCAAAGGTAGCATTCCTACCATACGCCGATAACATGATCCATAGCGTCTAAGTTTGCATTTGTCATGTTATTGCAACTTATTTTATGTATTATGGTACCGTTACTTTTTAATTATCTACTCTTATTTATGTGTGCTATTTGGATGTTAATCTGGCAATAAACAATTTTCATTTCATTTCAAAGGAAATTTGTTATTTTGTAGTGTTAAACACAATATTTTGCAAGTCCGATGAAGGAGAGGAAATGTATCATTAAGCTTGCGTTTCCGAGAACCATTGAAGTATTACTGTATTAGTCATGTTTACATTTTAAGCTTTTTGTTTTCAATGAATGTATGTTTTGGGATTTTAAGTGACCCAGGTTCACGCGGTTTGTTAAAGTAAATTATTGATGCGTCACAAATTAGTCAATTCATTTGCAACGATTGGCTATAAAATATTGATATACTCAAACATAGCAGCTAATGACAATTTGTCAAACGAATTGTGGAATTATCTTCGTTCCAGAAACTGGGTTTCAGAAAGATATTGCTACAGCTATAAACCGCACCTGCCATCAGTCTTCTTGTCAGCGTAAGGATGACAGCCTAGCTAGATAAAGTCGGCTCAGAATTCGGCAACGAGTTTGGCGACATTAGTCAACATTGCATTGAAAATTAATATTACAAGGAATTTCAAAGTACCTACTATTTTGGTCCTTAGATACGGAAAAAAATAGTGAAATAGTCTAGAATGGGTGAATTTTATTATTAACTAGTTTTGCCGGCGACTTCGTACGCACATTTCCCGTTCCTGTAAGAATTTCGGGAAAACCTCAGTGCTCCCCTACACTTCCCAAGGTACCTTCATTCAAAACTCCAGCTTTCTACGATCAGTAGTTTCGGCTGTGCGTTGTCTGTCAGTCGCTCAGCCACTCAGAAACGGCAGAATTTTATATTTATTGATTGAAAAAATTCGAAATCAATCTATATATAAGACTTGACCTCCCATAATACGTGAAACATATCACGTCCATTGAAGAAACATGTAAATGACTATCTCCCTTTCTCGGAAGTGATTCCAAAAGATTGTAGCTGTCAACAACTGTGTTTATACTTTTCTTCGCAAATACTCTGTTATTCATGTTACGGGAAATCGAATCAGTGAATCAAGTTGTTTTATTTTTGCGGCAAATGTTGCCGAGCACTCAATTAGACGGTAAACTGATTGGCGCTGGAAATTGTACTGATTTGATTAGATCTGTTTTTACTCGATGCCCTGTTTCAATTGTAAGTTCGCGTTATTAATCAAAATTTATCACTGTCGGTCGCAGTGAGAAGCCTTCGACAGTGAAAAATGATGACAATATTGTTGTAGAGCTTTGTAGAATTAAACAGATGATATGCATAAATAAATTCATAATTTAAAAAAAAATCATTTATGATGAAATTCTGTAGTTTGTGGCATAAAATGTTTAGCAGGACACTGAGAAAACCGCATTAAGTAACCACTATAAAGACACTCGTAACTTCGAATAAAGGTAGGTAAATAATGTTATACAGAGGTGCACGCTAGCCTTACATGACTAACTTAAACCTCACCAAAATAATGACCAAGTGCATTTCCACTTTAAACCCTTATCAACAAGGTAAAACTTAATTAATGCTGCTTTAACTCCACGAGTATTATTATCCGTCTATGGTCAAAACAGTAGTTAGTGGTTGAAGTTATCTACTTAACCGTAACACAAAGGCGAGTTAACAACCTGACAGTAACTGCGTCGGTACAATTTAACTTAACCAGTTAAATACAAGCACGATAGATAGGTAGATAAGAGTTCTGAAGGAATACGTACGTATTGATCGTTGAACTTAAACTTTCAAAAGAAAGGCTCCTGTCTTTTATGGTCCCTTGGTACCTCAGAAGATAACAGGCCCCTTTACAGCCACCATTTTGAGATATCAAAAACAAGCATGTACAATTATAACTTTTGGTTGCATGTAGTAGGTTCTGTCATTCATTCTGTAAAGGCTCCTTGAGCCATCTGGCTTAAGGATGCCCTGCATAGAGCTTTGGGCCAAGGACTAGTTAAAGAATGGTCCAAAAGGGAGGAGAGCCTTAATCGGCAGCCGTATAGAAAAACTCCGCATATGATGACGACGATAACAAAATCTTGAGATAAACATCTAGACTATCTCCTATGATTTTACTAACACGCAGTGAACAAGGGTAGAGTGACCTATTTTATTTACTTTCTTCCTGTATGAGAAGCTGACGCAGGAAAGCTCCATGGGATACTATGATAAAACTACCTTACTGACAGAAATTGTTGTGGTTCATTATTGTATGTAGGATTTATTAGTACAAAGGCATGAGTTCCCGCTCCTATTTTGTTTGACTGTAAATATCAAATTAAGGTGACAAGGTCCCTTTTCCAGGCAGACCTTTTTCATAATCATTTACCACTTTTACCGCAAGCTTCAATAAACGAGAGAAGATACAAAACTGTGGGCGATAAAATTGATTGAAAACCTGTACTGCGCATAATATGATTCATCGTAAAGGTCTTAGTTCACCGTGAGCCCTGTTGCACAACGCAGGCGCGGTTGCCGCAGGACTATTTGTATTGCATCACGTAGACAATACTTTAGGATATAATTTTATCAATTTTCTAACTATGATTTACGTTTGGCTGTGATGGATTGGTTTTCAGGGACCGAGATAAAATATGATCATTTAACATTGTGTAAGTAGGTCCCATCACTTCCCGTTGGTGTTGTAAGAGGCAACTTACCAGAGAATGGGCAGCAGCATTCTCTGTACATTGCAACAGCTGCACTGCGATCGCCAACCCACTTGCCAAGCGTGGCGATTATGGCAAACCCCTATTTGGGGAGGCCTATTTCCAACAGTGGACGTATTTCGGCTGGTATGATGAAGTAGGTACAGTATTACTCTTTGTTTGTCTGTTTTCTGACCTACAGTAACAGTCTCGACCACTGAACTCTAACTGGATCCCAATCAAAAACATCGATTGTTATTTTATACGCAGTTTACAAAACAGACTTCGCATATTTGGAGAGCGCATTAAACAGCGCGTGGCCGCGGTATGCGAAGCCGCGATGACGTTCTGCGTCAAAATATAATAAAACACCAGTAACTGCTAATCACACGGGGCTCGTAAATCTGTGAGTCATCGGGAACCGCCGGGAGGCGTGCCTAGTCTGACAGCGACTGATCTAGGACGATCTAACAAAGGAACGCTCCTTTCCTAATGGAAAGTGTTTTTCTTTTGCGACGTTAGTTCGGCGGCCAACAAAAGGATTTCGACGGTTTTGGAAGTCTTTTTAATAAAACATACGAACGATTGAAGTAGAAAGTGAGTCTTTAGATCTATTTGGAAAGTTGAGCTTTTAAGTTTTCAGCGGTTAATGACGCTCTACGATGTCGTCTCGAAGTAATTAATTATGGAGCCAAACATTAGTATCTATGTAGTAAGCACAAAAGAAGTATAAATGAAATATGAACTGTCTAGTGCATAGTAAAACACGTCCTTTTAAAACTGCGAAGTAAAATTCGGACGCTGACGCGCAAAAACGTTGTCGATTTGAGGAAAGTCGTTTTCTATTATTCCCTCTTTACCAAGAATTTTCACTGAAGATTTTCCTCACAATAGAGTCGTATTTACTCCTTACTTAAAAACGGTGTTTATTAAAAAAAAAACCTTGAAACTCACACCTGAAAATCAGGACCTGCCTCAATTAACGTACCTAGTCTAACTCAAACAAAACATGAACCCTGAAATATTGTTAAATAAAAAGCAAGAAATATTTACCTGAAGCGTTTGTCTTACTGCGGCCGGCACGTTACCGGCAACTGCATGTCGATATCGGGCACAAGAACTGCACTGGGCACGGGACACTAGCGCGGCACGGCCTCCGGCGGGAACAGTTCGGCCGAGACTGCCTCGCCCCGGTTCGCCCGGTCGATACTCGCACAACAGGTTAGTATGCGTGCGCCGCCCGAGTCTGTAAACACTCCCCGACGTGTGCAGCCCAACACTAACGGATCGTGATCCGTATTGGTCCGTGTCAACTGCAAGGTTTGCACCCACTTTGAAATGTTCCCGCTTCGGCTTCGGGATGTTAATAACGTTTATAATGGAGCTTTCTGTTTGAGCTTTCTTTTGAACGAATTGTTGGGTTAGAATTGGAACCCAATTTTTATTGAGAAGGTACTTTGAAAACCCAAATTTGGAATGGAAAACGACTCCTTCAATCCTTAGCAAAGATATGAGCAATTTTTATAAAACTCAGATTAATTGTTATTTTGATTAACTGTCTGTTGTTTATGTTGTAACTGTCTACCATGTAAATAAATTTGGTCCTTCCTGTCACCTTTGGTCATCATTTGATTCTTTTGTCTTTTTCCCTCCCAATGCCAGCACATGACTAACAAATCTATTGTCTTCCAGTACCGCGTAACAGATAAAGGTGTCAGAACAGAACACATAAATGCGTGTATTTCCCAGCGGCGGGTTCACACGCGCTGTAATTACTGAAAGTAACTGAGCCGTCAAAGTGTTTATGTTACGTTACAAATGTACGCACAAATGACATTGACTCGTTGGTAGAACTTACGAGTTATCTACATCTATATGGAAAGGGTTACAGCTACAAATGTGTGGCGTATGTTCGGCTTTTGACTGTGAATTTGGATTCTAAATAAGGTGTTATTGAAATAATTGGAAACCTGCAAAGGGGTCGTTGTACTTATCATTGTGAACAACTTTAGCTATGGAACTAACACTTAAAATGCGAAAAAATATTTTCAGTTTCAGAAAAAATATTACGATCTTTTTAATTAGGCTTCGAGTTAACCAACCTAAAACCCGAAATTCTCGCGGAAATGCACCGATCGTATGCCCTTGGAACTCGTGGTGTCAAAGGATGTCTTTTAAAAATAAGAGATTTTTCTGCGATCCCACATACTTGGCAAAAGATAGGTGTTCTTAATTGTTATAAGTATTATAATTATAGTAAAATATAAAAATCTGTGAGTCACATTTTCAATCAAATCGGGTATTACTCCAACCTTTTTTATTGGCAGGGTAAATAACAATATTAACCCTGTCGGATTAATATTGTTATTTACCACCACCCTCACCCCCTCACCCTCCCCGCAAGTGACAGCCATCGCTACCAGGATATCAGCCGAGAGAAGAGATTCGTGTCAACGCTGACATTTTCACGGATTTGCCTGGTTAAAGATATTTTATTTGTACTACGATAATCTAGAATGATGGGTACAATGCTGGAACCTGTCCAAGTTTACCGCAACCTGTAAGTGCAACAGATGTATTGGTATTAAACATTTGTTGCTAGTATACAGCCAAGAAGGCATCGGTTGTAAATTGTTGAAGTCAGCTGGTGATATTTTGCAAAAGAAAATGAAATCATTACGCCCCAAGGGCTCGCCCTTGGGGCGTAATGATTTTATTTTCCATACCGTATGACAACTCCAACTTTCTTTTTCAAGGATGGGAAATCATCAACTGTCTCCTTCCGCTCTAGGCGGAGCGAGAGGGAGTGTCGGACTCTTACTTACTGACTAAAACCTAGCCGTGTTCCTTCTAATGCCTTTTGCGTTCCAGGGCCATGATGACTCTTTCGAACAAATTCCGCAACCCTGCCAGGGCAGCTCCAACCCTAAGAAATCTTCTTGAAAGAATTAAATGTTGAATTCCCAATAAAATCTCATCATAATTAATTAAGGTACTAAATAGTGTTTGTGCGTTTTTTCGTTTCGAATAAGATGGTCCATTCATGTAGGTACGTAGAACTCCGTAGAAACGTCTGATCTGACATTAGGTTTTACTTGAATCACGGGTATTGAAGTAACCAAACGTTACGTCACACCACGGCCACAGACCTACCGCGTCACAAAAATGAAGACACGAATACGGGATTCTTCAGAATGACGTCACAAATTCGTCACCATTGCGTAGGCAGCGAATGAGCTATTCGGAAAAACTTTATGCCATCGGTCTATTTAAACCGTCACAGGACAGGCTGAGTCACGCGGTCTGAAGTTAGAACTTGTAAGAAAAAGCTGTAGAGGAGTTTATATGCCAAAGTCGAGGAAACCGGGCAGTCTAGCGTGGGTTTCCTAATAAACATTGATAAAATGGGCCAAGTGCGAGGCGGACTCTCACACGAAGGGTTCCGTACCATAAACCGAAAAAAAAACACGTTTCTTGTATGGGAGCCTCCTTTAATTTTGTTTTTTATTTATTGTTGTTATAGCGCCAACAAAAATACACGCTCTGTGAATTTATCACAAAAAATCATCAAGACATTTATTGGTTACATGTTACATCATTATAATTTAATAAAATTACAGTCAGCAACAACTGCCTACCTATTATGGTTCCTGAGATACAGCCCGCTGACAGACAGACGGACGGACGGACGGACGGACAACTGAGGCTTAGTAATAGGGTTCCGTTGGTTACCCTATGGGTTGGGTACGGAACCCAAAAACTAACACTCTTGTCTGATACATGGATGGTCGGTTCGTTCAAGTTAATAAAAATACGATTTTAACGAAATCACCAATATAATTCTCTGAACTGGGAAACATGACACACGGAAAGGAGACTCATGCCCAGCAGTGGGCAGCAGCTTGGAATCAAGCTAATAATGATGATGACTATTAAAACGAAACAAACGCCGCACACTTAACGCGTGGTAGGGACGACCCTTTTATTTAATCTTGTAAAAACTCTCCGATATTCAAGGAGTCTTTTTTTTTAAGGATGGGAACTCATCAAATGACTTCTTCCGCTCTGGGTGGAGCGGAAGGGCGTGTCCGACTTTTACTGACTAAAACCCATCCGTGTTCCTTCTAAAGCCCTTTGCGTTCCAGGGCCGCGGTGACTCTTTCGATCGAATTCCGCAACATTCAAGGAGTCTTACAGGATTATCAACAACTAGTTGCCGCCCGCGTGTTTGTCGAAAATTATCCCAAGGGAACATATTCCCGGGTTAAAAATACTATGTGTTATTCCAGACTATAATCTACCTCTGTGCCAAATTCCATCTAAATCCATTCAGTAGTTTTAGCGTGTAAGAGTAACATACATCCATCCATCCATCTATATCTACTTACAAACTTTCGCGTTTATAATATTAGTCTGATTTACCAACCATTCCTCAAAGATCTAAGGCACTCTAGCTTCCACTCCCCGGTACGGTCTCAGATGCGTGCCGGTGTCGTTACGTCACCGTTTAAGAATTCCGACAACGCAAGCTTGACCTTTTCATTTTAAGGTACCTCCTACCTTTCATGGCGTTCCACGCGGTAGGGCAACGTAAATATCTCATTTTTTTTTACATATAATGATATGACGACAATATCTATCTCAATTTATTTTCAAAATTCATATGATTTATTTATTTAACTTAGGCTGAGAATCACCACTTTTAGAACGTTAAAAATTTAAAAACGCCCGCAATTGTGGCGATAAGAAAGAAGTGGCTTTATAAATTCCCCAGCCACACATCTGCCCGTGTTAACACCAAACCATACAGAGAGATATGGAATAATTTAACAAGTGGGGCTATAAGTTAAATGATAAAGGAGTAATTGTTTATTTATTTATTTATTTATTTATTATAAGGCTTCTCAACAATGAGTACACCAAAGCTTTAAATTTTTTACATTGCAATCTTAAGACCACATGAGTAGATAAACGGAACAGAGACAAAGCTTCAAACAACCGCGCGAATCGATTGCACTACTACAAGCACGCGGGGCATGTGTGTGTGACCACTGGCCGCTTGTCGCGTACGCAGCGAGACTGGAATAAACCGGTTTACGCTTGCAGAGCCAGTTGACAATCTCAGGGTCAGTGCGACGCACGTTGTTTGTTTTGTTAGTTGCAAGTTTGGATATTTTAATGTAAAACGTGGTATTTTATTGTTAATAATGGTTGTTTATTGTACTGTGTGTATGAATAATACTAGAAAAAATAAAGATATATCGTACTTTAACTATCCCAAGGAGTACAATAGGTAAGTAAATATTTTGATTATTACTTTTTGAAGTAAGTACCTTTATTTTATTGTATGGTCCTTTTTTTAATAAGAAGAGGGTTGTACACGGTGTGTTTTTACCTTTTCATTATTATTACAAGTTTAGCATTTGTAAGTATGTGGGTGGGTTGGGTTGTAGTAGGTAGATAAGTGTGTTAAGTTTAAATATTGCAAGAAAAGATTTGAACCACTTCCCGATGTCTGATTGAGCAGATTTTTTTTATATCTACCTGCGTAACCTCGGTAATAATGCAATAATAAGATATAACCTGAAGCTGCACCCAGGATTGTCTCCTCACTAGGGAACTCTTCAACGGTTATTAGCACGGTCACGAAATGTTGTGTGTTAGTTTAATTTTGATAATTCAACATGATGCTTATCATGAACTGCTGCTGCAGCCAGCATTGTCTCCTTACGACGGAACTCAGCATGGACTTGAAACTTTTTATTCACCTAAATTTAATTTTGGTTGCTAAATATGATCTTCACCATAAACTGCTGCT
>NDFZ01005386.1:628319-655113 GCA_002192655.3 Mamestra configurata
ATTTGTTGAATTGCTTGAGCAAAAGTTTCGCGAATATTTCGATCTTGAAATAAATATTGTCAATGTTGGCAACGAAATACTTAAACGTATTAAAGATTGTAAATTTGATATGCCATGTGAGTGTTTCCCGTTAGATTACTTGAAAAAACTATATGTTCGATTCAGAATTTATCACACCATTAAAAGAAACAATAAATTATTAAAAAAACAAACATTATAAAAAGAAAATTATTAGAGTCAGTAATCTGTAAAGTATTCTATCATACTGAATAATATAAAACTATTTAACAAATGATTTATTTAATTTCTCTTATCCTATTGTGACAACCCTACCAAAATAGGTAATAATTTTGCACGTTCTTAAGAAGCTTAGCCTCTGTTCCGTTTATCTACTCATGTGCTTAAGACTAAGTGCCTCATCACTTACAGAGAAGCACAACATGCACTAAATTATGCGCAGATAATAACATAATTAGTTAAAATGATTAAAACATTGATTGAAATTTGAAAATAATAACAATTAGATTAATGTAGAAATGTAGAAAATAAAAATTATTAAATAAAATTATTAAATTTGAATACAATAAATTAAATAAATAAATACAATAAATTGTTAAATTTATTGTAACCGTAAAAATTGAATTATGCTACATCGCCGTATTTATCACACTAATATTATAAATGCGAAATGATTGTTACTTCTTCACGTGCAAACGGCTGGACGAATCTTGATGAAATTTGGTATAGCGATTATTTGAGTCCCGGGAAAGGACATAGGAGAGTTTTTATCCCTCGAGTATGTTCCCTTGGGATAATTTTCGAAATTAACGCGGGCGGAGCCGCGGGCGGTAGCTAGTTAATAATAATTGAAAATGTAGGATCTATGATTCCTACATTTCATTCCAGTTGGAATTGGAATTCTGGAGGTCGGACAAATTGTTGCTGAGCAAAATTCCTGAAAAAAATTGCCCGTACCTATGCGCAGTTCAACTCACACTTTAACATAAAACTGCATAATGACTTATCTTTGGAATGTTTAGTGTGGTCTATGGGCTGTCTGTGTGTGTGTTTAGTAGAGGTGACGTAGGAAAATGAATTATGTGAATGAAATTCATTTACTGGATTTTTAATGTGAAAATTTGATGTTTGTTAATATTGATGCCTTAACGACTGAACAGATTTCGATGATGTTTGTAACACGAGCAGAGGCCTGGATTAGGATGTCGGGTTAGATAAAAAAAAATATCCACGTATTACGATCCACTTTCTGATGTGATGATATTCCCTTTCCAGAAACCGGAGGTAACATTGACAGGCATACTGGAATCCATAAAATCTGGATATTTGTAGCTGAGCAGAGACAGCTTGCTTCAAATTTGGCAGGACAGGTGATTTTGAATAATAGCAGTCAGTGGCAGCTGGTTCGTGATATTTTGTCTATCTGGTACCTAATTCGTTAGATTGTTCCCAATTCATTTGTATGGTACTTTTCAGTATTGAAAATGTTGAGAAGCACGATAGATCTTAGAACGATTTTATAGTTTTATTTCTGTTTAGAATGTCATTAACAAATAAGTTTGTCAATGATCGTCATTACCATTCTCAAACGCAACGCAATATCGACCTATCCATAGAATACCTATAATTTAGAAACTGGGTTATATTTGTATTACGCGATTGATACTTCAAATTAATTAGATGAAACAACAGCTGTTCAATCCCCACACGGATTCAGTCATCGTATTTGACGACACTATTTGGCGGTCACCACAATTGTTAGGGATCATTTACGGAGACGCGGACCGTCGCGCGTTACGTTCGGCGACGCGACCTGCACTAAATCCAAACATATGGCGTTATTTGAGAGCGTTTACGGAGAAGCCATTTCACATGCGTTTACTTGAAATGCAGGCGAGCTCCGCGGATGGCACCGCTACGTCCCACGCGACGTTAATCGCGGCGGCGGCAAACGCAACGTTGCGACCAGCTATTCCTGCAATTTTCCGTTCACGGTAAAACGTAGCGACGTATTTTACCCTATGTTTGTGTTTGCGCATGTGATGAAGCTGGCCGCTGCACGCGCCGCCTGTCTGTAAACGGAAAAAACGCCCGACGCGCTGTGAGACGCCATGCCACACGCGACGCGCGACGCCGTCTCCGTAAACGAGGCCTTAGCGTTACGTTGGTACCCCTGATGGCCGGACATGACGTCACAGCGGATTCATTGTTGTCTCTATAAACATTGACTCGGCTTGGAACACGGCCATGACATTTGGTTTGCATAAAACTGAATGTGTCCGTCAATGGAGATTAGTATATGTCAGTAAAGTATATAAAATTACCTAAATGTGTTAATAGATATACTATAAGCCCCATTACAATAGATGGACAAATTTAACGCAGCGTTCAGTATGTCGTATCCAAACAAAACAAAACACTGATTAAAAACTGATTTTATTTTGTCCTAAAATAATAAATTGCCGTCACACTAGAATTAAAACATCCATTACGGGAAGGTACCTACTTAACGTGGTCACGAGCACATTTGTAGTTTCAGAATTATGAGATAATAAAGACATGGACGTGTATTTTTGTTAGCTGATTTTTTTTCTTGTCTCTATGCGTTTTTCTTATTATTTTTTCCATTGTCCTTATTTTGGTGGTCGGATTGATTTCTAAAAGTTTGTCCATCTTTTTCTTTCTTTTTTTTTATGAGTGGCTTCTCGCAGTTCAACCTATAAGGTTGTCGACTGCTTAACCGGGCTTGCCTGTGGTGGCCTTAATATAATATTAAAGCCTCCAGCCAGGGCTTATAAAAAACTTACAAACTAAGCGACTACACGCTAAGGGCACCCCCTGTGGGGTACGGGCCTCGGCTTAGGGCGTCGATGGGGAGAGGACAGCTAGGGACGGGCCGAATCTAACTGGAATTATTATTAAGGGGCGAATTTAAGACTACAGGCTCAGCGGCGCGGGCTGGCTCGAGCAAGGGTCGGGGCGGAAGTTTGTCCATCTATTTTAATGGGAACTTATATAAGTAATTAACATTGCCTTTTGATTTCTGCCTATATAGATACACTCCTATTCCTTACGTGGCTGTAGGAAAATATTCAGAAAAGCAAGCACGGTATCTGACTATCCAAATTTCACATATTTCACTATCTAAGTAAAAAGAAGGTATCTAAAAATCATGCAGGTAACCTTAAGGTAGCTTACTAAGCTTTCAAAACCGTTCAATGAACATAGGAAACTAAGTAAGTATGAAAATTACGATTCATTTCGTTAACGATCATTTTCCACTGGCTGAAATGAATGCCAGGATTCAATTACACGCTTTAACGAAAGCGAGAGAGGAATAGATTCAATTTAATAAAAACAATGATAAAATGAAGGAAAAAACCACAAAATTTCAAAAAGGAATGAAGGAAACTTTCCAATTAGTGGTGTTTCTTCTAATTATCCTGCTTTTTAGGGCTCTGTAGTCAACGGCGAAACTATAAGGGTTCCTCCCTTATAGTTTCGCCATGTCCGTTTGCCTGTCAGTCTGTCCGCGGTTTAGCTCAGAGACGCTCAGTATTAGACAATTGGAATTTGGTATGGGTATACATATTAATCACGCCGACAAAATTGTGAAATAAAATCTAAAAATATTTTTTTACGTACCTAAAGTGGCGATTTTTTTTATCGTCTATCCCATAGTGTGGAGTGTCGTTGGATAGGTCGTTTAAAAATATTGAGGGTGCGCGAAATCCATTTTTCCATCCAAGGTTGCGTTTGCGAAATAGCAATTTTTTGTTAGAGTCAAGTGTCCCCCTCTCTGCTAGCTAAACGGTTGTTTGTGGAGACGTGAAAGTGAAAAAATCATGGTAGAAGAATATACACTTCTGGACACATCTATTGGCCCACCTTAGAGTTTAGGTTTCGATGGCCCCTACCGAAATATGATTGCTAGATTGAACAAAAACTGTTGATGCAGTTTTAAACCTGATACATTTTACCATCTTTTTCGATCGTATTGTTTTAAATTTGAATTCAGAATACCATACGACATGGAGCTACGCCTAACAAGTCGGATATGCGCCTTGTTAAAGGCAATTGATTTTTGAATAAAAAACATGTTTTATCAAATAAAGGTTTAATTTAATAACGCGTGTTGCCTCCATGGGCATCTACCACAGCTCTCATACGATTAGGCATAGAGTTTATCAACCGCTCTATGCAATTTTGAGGGATCATCTCCCATTCCTCTTCTATGGCAGTTTTCAACTCCTGCATCGTCTGGGCAACTGGCTGACGAGCCCTAACACGTCTTTTTAGCTCGTCCCACATGTGCTCAATGGGGTTCATGTCTGGGCTTCTGGCTGGCCAGTCCATAACTGTGATGTTCACATCCCGAAGATATTCCCTGACGATGCCGGCCGCATGGGCTCTTGCATTATCATGCATAAAAAGGAAATTTGGGCCCACATAGTCCGCGTATGGTATCACGTGAGGTTCTAAGCACTCACGAATGTACCTTTCAGCATTTAATGTTGGCAGCCGTGGTCCTGTAACAACCTCAAGTTGAGTTTTGCCGCTCGCGGATATACCGCCCCAGACAGTCCATGAGCCACCGCCATAAGCAACCCTCTCTTCAAAGCAGCATTGTGCGAAACGCTCTCCCTTACGTCGGTAGACCTTCTTCCTTCCATCATTGCCATGTAACACAATTTTAGACTCATCAGAAAAGAGTACACGGCTCCAATCTTGCTGTGTCCAATTTAAATGACTGCGTGCGAAATGAAGGCGCGCTGTTCGGTGGGCTCGCGTTAGTTTGGGCCCATTAGCTGGCTTGTGTGGTACCATATCGCGTTCTTTTAACCTTCTCCGAACAGTTCGAGCGCTCACAGATACTCCGTGGAAGTCGCGAAGTTGGTTTTGTATCTCAATGGAGGTAAGGTGACGATTTCTCAAGCTGGTCGTCACGATGAATCGATCCTGCCTTTCAGTTGTGACCCGAGATCGTGGCCTTCCTTGGCGACGAACAAAGCCGCCAGTCTCTAGGTACCTCCGATAAACATTTCGGACCGCAGATCGACTTAAATTAAGTTGAGCACTCACGTTTCTTTGGCTGTGTCCGGCCTGAATAAGTGCCACAGCTTGGGCGGCGACTTCAGGTGAAGTATCCATAGATTATTGATAGAACCTCACCTTAATGTTAAGAATAAGTAATGTTTGTTGCAAAACCAAAGATATCAATCACTTTTTCAAGAATTAAATCCAAGTAAACCAATAAAACCAAGTTTTCTTAGTATTCGATTGTTTGATATCAACAAACAGGCTCCAAATTGTCTTTTGTTTCTTTAAATTCTGTGTTCGAAATTCAAAAAAAGACTATTGAATGAAATTGTGAATGTGCCAGGTTCAAAACTGCATAAAAACTTTTTGCTCGACCTAATATAAAATTTTAGCTAGGACCAAACGAAACTGAAAATACAAGGTGGGCCAATAGATGTGTCCAGAAGTATATAACGAGTTTAAAAGAAGAACTATCACAGCTTAGTAGACTTTACAAGTTAACGACTGATAATCGATCAACTTATGAAATGTACTTCGAGACTGAAAATTTCACACAAATTCCTCTTCAGTTACCATCGTCCTATATGGACCCGTTTTTAGCGTGAACTCAATTAATCTATTCATAGAATCAAACAAAAAGCACCGTTCTAAGTCGGCAATTGTGACGTGCAACTACGGAACCCTACAATGCGCGTGGCCCGACACGCACGTGGCCAGTTTTCTTTTTATTTGTTTAGTTTTGTCGCATATTTCCTGTTACGCCAACTGTTGACGCTAACTATTGTGTAAACATTTTCAATTTTTTCACTTTGAAGCTTCACGGGTTTTCGAATCCATTTTCCTCTTACATCGGTTACCAGTAGGTAACTAAGTGAATTTATACGTTAGGTAGGGTCCTTAAATTATTACGTAAGTACAAAGTTTACTTGAACAATGTCATTGAGCAGTTCACACACAACCTCAAACGCAAATCACTCTGTAACATTAATGAAAAGGTCAACACAAGGTCAAGCTCGAAGAAAAACCAAATCTGGAAATGATCCGTAAAATCTCACAGATAAGAAACATTTGTAATATCATTCTGTACTCCGGAAAGGGTCACGAATCCACGATGTCTCAAAAATAGCCCGAACTTCAGAAAGGATCTTTTTTCATTTCACGCTCCATTACGCGTTGTGTCAATTATAGCAACGACACTTATTGATGACTCTGAATCAATAGCACAATGGAATGGAATCGAATCTTTACTCATATATTTTTTTTGTGACCACTCTATTTGGTGATCTCTGGAGATTAAAAATAGATTATAGGAGACGTCAAAATATGATTAGGTGGTGGTACCTTCCAGCCAGTCTGTGTATTTGTACAAAAGGAATAGGTACCTGGAAGCTTGAGAAAATGAAACTTAGCTACTGCGAATATATACAGCACATTTTGTACCTAGCTGTGGATACAAAAGCTGAAGACGTGTATACTAAACCTAGTTTTTAACCCCACAATAATAACCTAAACGAGATAACACAAGAATGAGATTATTTTAACAAAATACTGATATTGAAAACAACGAACTCGAAAAAATACTAGGCAGACATGAGATTATAGACACATTTTCTCTTTACGCGTATTCCGAACAAGATTACACAGGTAATCCAGTATTGGCCCATCATACAAATAGATTTATCAATACATCTCATAAAACAGGCTGGCATTAAGGCATGGATCCACTTTTACTTAAGATCCTTTCGGCTTGCCCCCACGTAAGCCAGGTTTCATCAAGCCGACCTCATATTTTATCCTATTACTTCGCCGCCTAAAAGAATTTCTATAAGTATAAATGTTACGGGACTTGATAACACGTGGGATGGAGAATATTATGAACATGTTTAAAGATTTATGATATTGCTTGGTTGTCAGGCCACTTGGTGCCTTACCTTGGGTGTCGGAAAATCGAATCGGAAGCTTTGTAAAAAGTATCTGAAAAGCAGTCATGTCCAAGACCCCCAAAAAAAATAAGGCAGGACGACAACACGGCAACACTAATGCTCGGTTCTCTTCCCTTACCAATATAATCCTCGAATCTATAACATTACAGGTTGCGCACTGTAATGCTCTGCTCTCCCCCCTCACTGATGTTATGCTCGACTCTGTAACGTTACATTACAGGCGAATGCTCCAAGTGAGGGAGCACTTTTCTAGTAAGCTCCTTTCAAGAGAACTGTGAAATGTGAAATGTATCGACCGCGCGGCCATTGCATTTAAGTGCTGTATGTTAAGACGTGGAGTCCAAACATTAGGGCTTAACTCATCGCCGTGTCCTCGTCGAGGCGATCAGCGGCGACGACCTCTCGCGTCCGGCCCTGATTAAATCCATGGTCCGGAACGAGGAGGTTTGGGAAGCGATCACATCCATCTGCGAAGCAGTAATGCTAGCGAAGGAGGAGGCGGGCCGCGCTAGGGAAAGACAAGGCCTTCGTCCCAACCGCCGCTAAAGAAGAAGACACCCTACCCCGGGCGTCGGGAGTCGCAGGGCGATCCCCGGCCACCGTAGGCGCGGGCCTGCGGACGGCGAGCGTTGGGTGGCTCGCTGTCCGATCACCAACAGGCCCGGGTCGATGGCGCGTTGTGTTCCACGCGCGCCTCTAAGAGATGTCAGCATAGGAGACGGGATCCGCTAGGGCCAGAGCCTGCCAGGGTTGCGGAATTTGTTCGAAAGAGTCAACGCGGCCCTGGAACGCAAAGGGCTTTAGAAGGAACACGGATAGTTTTAGTCAGTAAGAGTCTGACATGCCCTTCTACTCCATCCAGAGCGGAAGAAATCATTTGATGATTTCCCATCCATAAAAAGGGGTTTACTCATACTTACCAAATTTTCTCCCTCTACTCTCAGTAGTTCGGTTGTTTTGTTCGGGTCCCGACTATTGAGACTAATTTTGTTTCATAAGTTCGGTTATGACGTCAAACCGAGCTGTTGAGACTTGTTCAGTAGTTCGGTTAATTATGTCAAACACAAATTTCATTGTAAAAAAGTTTTTCAAATACAATAACAAGAATTTTTCTGTTTAATATCATGTATTCTCCTTATATTTTACGTAATTTTAGTGTGCGGCAAGGAGTAATAAAGATGTTGAGGGAGATAATTTTATACAAAATTATAAGTAGCAACTCGTTACTATAGTAGGCGCCAGATAATCGTGGAATAACGGTCATTGACCCACCTACAATTATTGACATTTTTAATTTGAAAAACGGAATTAATGACACAAAGCTGTCCCGAATCATCATCTCTCGTGATCCTTAACATTGTCTAATAATGAAAAACGATTCATATTTAATTGTTCAGGTACCTATGAACAGTTATTAGGGAAAGGTCAATATACTTTATTCCACATTTATCTGGCGCCTACTATAGTCAAACTTCTCCAGAAATATATTAACATAAAATTTATTTGTATATTGCATCATAAATTCACAAAAACCAACTTATGTTTTAAAGAAGAAAAACGTTAAGTGCGTGCCATTGTTATTATGTAGGTGTGCCCGGCACCCACATGGCATATAGGCATGCGACCACGGCGTCAACTTGAGTATTTTTGTATCCGTCTTGATTTCTTTCTAGAATATTTACCTGTTTCATACTTTTTAGATCACTTTTATTTTCCTGTATTCGAGTTATAGTTTTTTAAACTTTTATTTTTTATTTTATACTTTTCCGTTTTGAAATCGTTACCTACTATTATATTACAAAGAAAATGTGTTTCAGTATTCTCCGGTCAGTAGGTATTCTTATGAAAGTGCCTATTCATTAATAACTACCAAACTGACTGTTTGATTCGAACAAGACAACCGAACTACTAAGACTACGCATAAAATGAGCATGCTGAAGTGGAAGTGGGCCGGCCATGTCTGTAGACGGACAGACGGTCGATGGAGCAGACATGTGGTAGAGTGGAGACCGCGTATGGGCAAACGTAGTGTGGGACGCCCTGCGGCACGATGGATCGATGATTTGAAGAAGGTGGCTGGCAGCGGATGAATGCGGACCGCTCAGGACCGGGATGGTTGGCGATCTTTGGGGGAGGCTTACGTTCAGCAGTGGACAGCAATTGGCTGATATGATGACAGACTAGAATCGAGAAGAAATAAGGAGATAAAATCGTGGTGGCATTGAACGTGCATGGCCGTGCGGCCGAAACATGTAGAACCGCGCGGCCACGCAGTTCTCTTAAACCTTTAAAACTTTCTGAATATAACTACTGAAAATAACTTCGAATTTTAGACTTTCATTGTTAGTGTTTTACAAATTCCTTCGTAATGTTGACGTAAGTACCTAGTCTTTTTTCTTCTCAGACACTGTGTCCGGATAAAACAAAGTCTCTCGCCGCGTTTGTCTGTCTGTTCGCGATAAACTCAACAACTACTGAACGGATTTTCATGCGGTTTTCACCAATGGATAGGGTTATTCATGAAGAAGGTTTAGGTGTATAATTCGTTGAATTCCTGCGGGAACGGGAACAATGGGAGTTAGGCATATAATGTAAATGAAAAAAAAAGTTATATCATCAAACTTGTTATCCCGGTCGCTTTTTTATTATGAAACTGATGAATCAAGAAACCTTGTATAGTAACGTAAGATCAAAAACTCAGATCGTTTTTATCGCCATTTATTTTAAAATCGATTGCTTTTTACACAACAACAATTCACTTCTACTAACTATAATATACAAACATAAATAATAATGTGTAAGAAGATATACCACAAACTATATCTTGACATTCGAATGTAACATCAATTTACTTGATTTTAATATAATCCATAATTATTATGCTGCCCGGTTTTCCAGTCCTTCGGGTTGCAATAAAAAAAAACGATTTATGCAAAAACAACCATTCCAAAAAAGCGATGTTCTCTTAATGCTCTCGAGTAATGCGAACTTTTGAAGAATGTACTAAACAGCTGATATTATTTATTTTCAAATTGTTGATTATTTGCAGAATTTGTGTCTTTGATTACAACCCGAGGGCTGGAAAACCGGGCAGCATAATAATGGATTATTAAAATCTAGTGATTTGATGTAACATTCGAATGTCAAGTATAGTCTGTGGTATATTTAAGATACCCAGCGCCTGCAGAAATTTTGGATGGTAATAAAAAATTGGGATGCCTACGAACCATGCCGCTTTTCACGCATCAAGCCCAAATAAACTTCAAAACGCGTTTTGTATTGCGCCCATCAAGAGGCGACACTTAGTAGCACCAATTCTTTTAGAGCCAAAACCTTGGGGAGGCCCCCGATGTAGGTACTTGTTTCTTCTTTAAGTTAGGCTTCTTTCTTCGTAAATAATGCGGTGAACTTCCCATTTTGGTACGTAGGCATGAATGGGAGGTATTGGGTCCATTTCCATCTGAAGAAATAATATAACGTTAACTTAAGCCTGTAATTCAGGATTTATCTCGTACTGTTAAGGTAAAAATAACCTTATTTTTATCGTTAGCATAATCAGCCTCAAGCGTTTCCCACACTTAGGATACTAGGCTCTCATCTCTGAAGAGGAGTGGGCCATAACCCACCACGCGGTCACAGTGCGGGTTGTGTCCTCGATTTTTTTGGTTCTGGGTCATGCTAGTTTCTTCACGATATAAAACCTATTTTCATCATCGTGTATATTTATCGAAAATAAAAAAAAATTTCACCTTCGTATCAGTCCCATTCCGACCGGGAAGTCATAAGTGTCTCCCTCCTCCGAGGCGCCGGCCGCGTCCAGGCTCATCTCCTTGGCCCACGCGCCCAGTCCGCGCTCTTCGTCCGTACCTGATCATGAGGATTAACCAATAAGATGTATTTTCTATAATATGTGAGACTCGAACGGAACTACCAGGGAAATATGACACAAAAGGAGGATGACCAATTACGGGGCGGAAGGCTGCCAATGATTATTATGTATAGAAAATAATGTTGACTACTAGAACTATAAACCGATCTACAGTAAAGTCATAGCATAAATACGTTGGTCACCTTCAAAGATACTTTCCGCTCTTTATATAAATGTTTGCTCCGTTCATGATATATCTGCTTCACTACTCGACTTGATCAAGTTTTGCAAAACAAAATTGACGCTGAAAATTAAATGAAAGATATTTATCCATATTTGATTTTGAACTTTGTTTTCAAGTTATATAGGTAACTATAATTTTCTAGCGAGTCGTCTGCTCAGTTCCAATCGCTTCAATAAGGTACATGTGTTCAGAGTCCTGATGAAGGACAAAAAAGAAAAAAAAAAGGAAAGAAGGGTAAATCTGAAAACTGACAAATAAAGGTCACAACAACTCGGGACAAAGGTGAACCAAGATCACGGCACTTCCAGGCAAGAATTGACAGCTCATGAACTGTTACCGCTCGTGTAGCTATAGTTTAAGCGGTGAGCGCATGGTAGTTAAGGTCATTTGATGGAATCTTAAACTCTCAAACCTATGAAAAACTTAATACGAAGGACCTTTCATTCGTTGTTTTATAGTGTACCTTTAATCTGGGCCGAATACTCTTTCTATCTTTACTCATAAGTATTCAATGCAAATCTAAGCAAAGCGCTAAGTCAAATATGGCGCTATAAAGGAGAAACACACAAGAGACGCTTACATCAAACTGAAAGTATCAAGTTGAATGCGACAAGTTCGAAAATCCTAGATTGGTCAATATTTTCGTAGAAAAGAAAAAAACAAATATTTACTTGAGACACGCACAGGAAACACGTAAAAATTCAAATGAATAAAACCAAATACCTGGTATTAGATTATCCAGCAGACAGCCGATGACCCCCCCGACCAGGATGGACGTCGAGAGCAGCACCTGCAGCACAGCATCCAGCGCCTCAGCCCCGGTCTGGATGACCCCGCTGTGCGCCGCCATCCACCGCGTCAGCACAAGCGGGAAGAAGATGCTGAACCCGATGATGTACAGGTTCCGCGAGCTGTTCAGGTTCACGTATTGGAGGGCTGACAGACCTGGGCAATATTAAAAATCGTATCAGCCTGTAACAACGGGTCGATATTCAAGGCTTATGAGACCATCATTTATGATAGATCCTGAGCTTATGTAAAGGCTATCCTCATAGAGTTATCGAATCTTCGAAATATAGTAAAGG
Source organism: Mamestra configurata (assembly GCA_002192655.3). Lineage (NCBI taxonomy): Eukaryota > Metazoa > Arthropoda > Insecta > Lepidoptera > Noctuidae > Mamestra > Mamestra configurata. The sequence continues at coordinate 640,518 of NDFZ01005386.1, forward strand.
GTCAAAGTGACTGGGCTTGGATGTCAAACGGATTTTACCTTAGGAGCAAAACCCGGGTCTAAGACGAAATGTAGGATGCCCCGCCCCTTAAGGTAAAGCGGCACCGCCCGCGTTAATGTCGAAAAATATCCCAAGGGAACATAATCCCGGGATGACAAGTATCCTATGTGTTATACCAGACCATAATCTACCTCTGCGCCAAATTTCATCAAGATTCGTCCAGCCGTTTGCGCGTGAAGAAGTAACAAACGTACACACACACTTACAAACTTTCGCCTTTATAATATTAGTGTGATAGTGTGATTTTCGTAGGGGTGGGCATGTCAGGCCGCCTCCGATGGGCTGAGGGATGATGTTGAAGACTGACTCACCGAAAGCCGAGATCATGCCGAACATGACGCAGAACAGGCCGCCCACGATGGGCTGCGGGATGATGATGAAGACGGCGCCGAGCTTGCCCACCACGCCCTGCACCACCATCAGGCCCGCGGCCCACTGCACCACGCGGCGGGATCCCACCTGCACATATCATAGATGTAGGATTGATATCTGAGAGAAATAACATCTGAGGGACTATTTATTCTACAATTTTTTGAGCACCGTTCGCATTCGTATTTCAGTCGCGATCTGTCAAAAATGTATGGAAATTGAGGCTTTTTGACACAGATTACGACACGGCACTCTGGTAGAAATTGTCTGTGCGTGACCGAATAGGAACGTGTGGTTGACACAAGTACATTTCTTTATAAAAAATCAGTACACCCACGACTTCGTGTCTTACCGCGCAACAAGTTCTCTCATCCATTTGCCCCTTTCTGACAAAGAGTAAAAAAAAGTTTTCATCCCGGGAGTATGTTCCCTTGGTATAATTTTCGACAATCACGCGGAGGGAGCCGCGGGCGCCAACTAGTATGTTATAAAATACACCGATGTTCCAAATTACAGCTTTCTAGACAGTAGTTTTAGCCGTCATGATAGTCAGTCCGAATGAACGATTTTATAAGTTTATAAGGATACACGTACAATAGGTCCAACATCAGCCGGTCGATTCTGTAAACATGTCGAAGTGAAGGCTTAGGTGAAGTGATCACGAGGTGAGCTGTCAATCCATATAATCAAGATGACACGTGATCACGAAGTGAGCTGTCATTTTATCTTGATTAAATGGATTGACAGCTCACCTCGTGATCACTTCACCCAAGCCTTCACTTCGACATGTTTACAGAATCGACTGGCAGGACTAAGTGAGGAAACCAAACCCCGATAGGTATACAGATAAGTTTATATGTTCACGAAGACACTAACATCCGGTTCTACAAAATTCAACTACTAAAGCGTTATCTATGATATTGGAGAATTACTCATGCAGTTCATACACCCTAGTAACGAGCAAAATCCAATTAGGTACAAATCTCCGGAGCACTGCGGTAGACTGCATTCATTAACTAGCACATCCACTATTCTGAGTCCATGGAGGCCGTTATAAGGGCAAAATACGGGGAAATATAACTTACTTTAACAAATAAATGATTCCTATCCTACTTCTTGTTGAAATTATCATGTCAAATTATGCAGGTTTGGACTTTTTAAATCATGCTACAGCGACTGAACGGATTTTATTTGATGAAATTTGGAACATGGGTAGACCATGGCTTGAATTAAAAATGGGATACTTATCCCAGCAGTACCTTCCCGTGGGCTAACTCCCGACGTGGGCGAAGCCAGTAGCAAAATCTACCATTGTATAATTAACAGCAAACCTTTCAATATGTGAGCAAACTACAAAGTAATTAAAACTGCGTCGCTACTGCGCGCGTCGCCGTCGCGTCGGTCCGAGCAGCCGAGGCTTTCAGGTACAATACCGCAACATTGAAGTGAACACAACTACATGCCTACCCCCGCCGCGCTGTGCCGCAACTGTCGGGAACACTGCCCCGAGTTTAATTAGCGTACAATAATAAAAAGGTACGGAGTTCCAGAGAGGTTTTTCTGATAATTGTCGTTGTTTTAAAATCCGAATAAATTCAAGGCCCACTTGCGCTGCACCGCTTAGCACTGGGCTAACAGTTTAGTCCAGGGCTAACTTTACAAATTTGCAGAATGGGCTTGCACAAATATGAAAACGTAGTTAGAACTGTGGAAACTATGGATATTTTTACTTCAGTTTTACTTTACTTTAGTAAAATGAAATTTCGTATTTCTATTTGATCAAACCGTTTCCGCGTGTAATCAGCATTCAATGGGTTAATATGTAGAAGGCGCAACACGCAGATAATGTGTGGACGACCAAACATGCCATGTAAAATACAATGCCAGCGTCATACCTTGGTGACCCCGATGGCGCCGACGTTCTCGCCGAAGGTGTTGGTGCCATTGCCGGAGCCCCACAGGCCCGCCAGCACCGTGCCCAGCCCCTCCGTGCCCAGCCCGCGGTTGATGGCGTGCAGCGGCGGAGGGGGCGCCGCTGTGGACAGGAGACCGTCACTGAGCTCCGTGGCAGGCTCAGCCAAAAATGGTGATGAATGCAGACGATTGGATCACACTAGCTGACTATTTAATAGCGTGGAAAGCATACTAAAACCACAATAGTGTTGGTTTCTAATTGAAACTTAAAACGTTTACAGTCCCCTCAGCTATGATAACACGCTAATTTCATAAGTCCGTAGCACCAGAGTCCATACAGTTACACTATGTTCGTGCATCGCATAGGGTACACGTACTTAGCAGAACCAATGAATAGACTGGACCACTAACGTGTTAATTACGAGTAAAATGATTTGATTGTACGTTTGGAAGTAATATTATGGAAGCACTGACCCATAAATACTGTTTTTTTTTATATTTCTATGCACTGCTGCACTGACTAGAATACGCAAAACTCTCACTAATATAAAGAGCTTCACGCATTCGTAGGCCACTTTATATTCCACAGTTCCTGAAGAATAGGCGCGGGAGTGAAACTGCGGGAAGAATCAAGTTCCTTATAAAAACACGAGCATACCGCACATCCTGGCCGTGGTGGGGTAGTAGCTGATGGACTCCACCGTGCAGGCCAGCACGCCAGCCAACATGCCCAGCACCCCAGCAACGCTTACCGTAGGAAGTCCCCATTGACCTAACACAAACACATTATAATCTTACAATCAAAGTAACAGAATAAACGCAATACTTGAAAAGGGGTCATTGTACTTATCATAATGAAATGAAAATAAGGTATTCTGTTACACGTTGTATTAAACATTGTACGCCACATGTTATATTTGAAGCGCCCCTTAGGTGATTACGTAGTGATATTTTATATTATAAAAATATATTTGCAGGTCAGTGTCAAGTTGTAACTAACTAACTTGATCAAAATATGATACGCGACAATAAAAAGTGAAAATTTACATAATAAGAATAAACACCATTTAATGAAAATTAAGATTGATTCAAATATTTCTATTATGCACATTGAATTGATCGCAATATTGGAAGCTTAAAGCTTGCGTTGATGGATTGGCCATGAATATTACCCAACTGTATTCGGATTTCTTTGAAAAGACAAAAAAACAATGCTTAGTACTTTGGCAGGATTATTTTGACGAAAGGTCAAAAGAAAAGGGGATATGGAAGCAAACTATCCAGCCAGAGATGTCTCAGGTTCCATGAATTGACTGTAGTCTAAATAGAAATTTAATCACTATAGCTTTAAGACTTCGTTCCGGACATACTCTATCAAATAAATTCTACTACTTAATGAAGAAAGTTTCGTCTCCAAATTGTGATGACAACGATAGGTCACGTTGCCACGGTGGCGGTATCCTTATATATTAAAGGCAGGAACTGCACCGCGCCTCTCGGAAACTTACCACGAAGGAAGGTGAGACAGGGGTGTCTCAAGTGGTTGATGATGTGTTTCATATCCTGATGGAGTGTGTCCGGAATGAAAACACGAGGATCAATGTTTTTGGGTGCTGTAAATTTTTTGATATTGGTATTTGTAACACAATACTCGCTTGTCAAGGGCCGAGAATGCTAAACAGTTTTATGAGTCTGGTTTTAAGGTAGATTGTAACAATTTCCTGCTTTGGGCGATATGGTCGCTAAGCGACAAAGCCCTTTAATAATCAAAGAATAAACATCGCTCTAACTTAGATTTCATGAATATTAGTTAAGGTTTCCGAAATCTAGTTTATATGCATCAAATCTAAGTTTAAATTTTGATCAAGTTACAACCTGACACTGACCTACAAATCGCACGGATCCCCCTTAAGCAAGAAATACCCTACATTAGGATACCTCGCCCCTCCGAGTCTTAACGACTACACTATGCTGCATGCTTACGTAATAGGTTTGTTAAAGATCGTCAACCAACAAACAACAGGTCAAACCAAATCAAATGTTACCTACTTCATCAGCACTGCTCAAGACAAAAAATTGTCACAGGATTAGTTTAAATACTCAGTAGATTCCTTATTCATATTTTCTATGGAGAGTTTGAATTAAGTATCTACTTATCAGTATAATTTCCTCTCTGCGATTGCACAACAGTCCCGGGTAGCTTAAAAGCCGGAAGAGTTTTCTTCGTTGCACAGAGGCCATCCAAGACCGTCCACCTAATGTGAGAACTAGCTCTAGGAAAAACATCATCCACCACCACCCGACTACTTGCAACCCCAGGAACATCTGCCACCTGGACGTGATCTGCAGTGGCCAATATGGAAAGCACTGAATCGGTTGCGCACCCAGGTAGGCCGGTGCAGACACAACCTGTTGAAATGGGGTTTCATAGACCCGTCGGATACACAATGTGAGTGCGGTGCTGTGGAGCCATACGTTGGAGTGCCCCAAGTGCCCATGCACCTATACTTAGGGGAATTTGATGAATGCCACCGATGCTGCAACTGACGTGGCCACCTACTCGGCCCAAAAAATCTAAGGAGTTAACTATCTACTCGAAAATAAGATATTAGGTAATCATATGGTAAGAATTTTTAGTGAATAAGCCTGGAGTTTTATATAGGAGCATATCTATGTGCAAATATCTCAATGACGCTCGAGGCTTAGTTGGTAGATAAAGTTTACAGGCTAACCACCAGTTAATCTGTAACAAGACTTACCAGGATAAGGTACCCTGAACCAGGGCGCGTCTTCGATGATGTTCAGCTTGACATCCGTCCTGGCGGGGTGCTCGGGCGGGAACACGTCCGTAATGGTCAGTACAGCACACAGCGCCCACATTAAAACTATCGTCAACAGTACCTACAGAATACAGAAAAAGCGTTTATTGGTACAGCATTCAATAAAAAAGAACAACACTTTACAAAAGAAAAAAAAACGTTTTCCAAAAGGGCATCTGTCATAACGTCAAGTCGTAACACTTGATACTGGACAGTGTCACTGGATTATTGCTAACATCATAAATTTATAATGTATCGTAAGTATGAGTTAACAAGACACAGATATACCGTAAACCATATTGAATTTGGATGGGATTAAGTGTATTTAAAATAATGTCACAATATATCAAGAATAAATATATACAATATACACTGTCGATATATATATTATGAACATGTTCTTACAGAATCTTACAAAGTTGTTCTTGTACACTAGCGAATGCAGGAAATGGGTAAATGCTAATATTATCAAGGCGAAAGTTTGTGTGTGTGCATGTTTGTTACTTCTTCACGCGCAAACGGCTGGACCAATTTTCATAAAATTTGGTATGCAGGAAGTGACACCCTGGATTAACACAAAGGCTACTTTTAAAAAGCTGGTTATACCGCGGGGTGCAGCTAGTGAATGATAAAGTTTTTGATAGTGATCCAACTGTCAAATATACACGGACATAATACCCGCTTTCCAGGAAGCAAAGATAATATCATGTTTGAATAGAAATATGTACAATTTTTCTTTAAAGAGTTTTCTATCGGAGAAAGAAATCCTTTCTAAGAATTGCCGAAGACCTTTAAATAAATGCACTAGTAGAATAAAATCTAGCCACAATGAATTAGTACACAATTATTGGATCACTAGTTTCCGCAGCGGCTTCGCCCGCGTGAAAGTAGAACGTTATATTAAGGAAATATTCTCCCGGAATGAAGAGCATCTTAAGTCCTATTCCAGGACATTGTCTAAAATGCGCAAGTTTCGTCCAAAACCGTTCAGCCATTAAAACTTGAAGTGGTAACAAACAAACACACTTTCGCATTTATGATATAAAATTATTATTAGGATCCATATACAAAGGCGACCTTAACTCAAAGTTAAGTTTTCCCCAGCAAACCTTGCCTCCTGATATGACATGGTCTACTTACGGGAAACAATTTGAAGAGTGGGAACCAAGCGATGGTGATTCCCTGACCCCTCTTCCAGGTCAGGGTCGGAATCGTCACGTTCGTCATGCACTGCGAGAAGATGGTCAGCAGGGTGAAAGTCCTGCAACAAATGAAGACTTCTTGGTTGGGTGATATACGTGCTAGTCACTAGGATCATAAATATACTCATAACAACGCTGCTGTTATTGCTTTCACGAAGACTGCGTGTGCGACTGTGCTTACTCAAGCAACATCTAGCTGCTAGAGTAAGCAAATGCTACGAGCCCCGCGCAGTGGAGGGCCCCGCGCTTGGATTTACAAAAACGCTTTACAAGGTCGCTGAAAATCTGTGCCATGGCGAGTCCTAACTCCTTTTTTTTTTTTTTTTAAGTATGGGAAATCATCAAATGACTTCTTCCGCTCTGGGTGGAGCGGAAGGGCGTGTCAGACTCTTACTGACTAAAACCCATCCATGTTCCTTCTAAAGCCCTTTGCGTTCCAGGGCCGCGGTGACTCTTTCGAACAAATTCCGCAACCCTGGCAGAGTCCTAACTCCTACCATACTGACTGTGTGATAACCATTTTGCGAGGATGTGACGCATATTTTCCCAACCTGTGTAAGTTGTCTAATTTTTATATTTTGGGCTTCGCACAAATAAAGCATTTTTCTTTCAAACTAACATATCAAGCAAGTAGCTTCGGATCCGGTTCATATAGACATAGACCGGATAGATAATCTAGGCAAAACCTATGGGCTCAGGCGCTACTAAAGGGCCCCGTGGCCCGTGACAAATAATAGGGACAGGTAGCTGGTACGGTTATTGAGCAACCATATTCAGGGCGAAAAGTTAAGGCGAATAAAAGCGTTATAGGTGCGGCGTGCTGAAAGAATAAGTACCGAAAATATTTCTGAAAAGTTTCAGATTAAAATTATCCAAATCTGAGTTTTGCGTAAAACTATGAAATTGTCCATGTCTTTGTCAGATTTGCCTATTTAAGTCATTTTGTGTAAAGCCGCACCTGATCAAATCAAAGTGATCGTCTCTGAAGATCACGTTAAAAAGTGTTATTTTAGGAAATCCGAAAGTAGGTCTTTGAAAACATTACTCATATTTGAAAATGTATCAGATATATTTTCGGTATTCTCTCAGCAGGCTGCACCTGCTCAGTTATCAACTTTTTGCCCTATAAATGGTTGCTCAAACACCGTCCTCCCCCTTTATAAGGCAAAGAAATTTTAATTTGATTGTTTCATTTTACGGAGGTTTGTGTTTAGCCCTTAGTAAGATTTGCTACGGGCCCCGCGCTGGTTTAATCCGGCACTGGTACGAAGGCTTACAATAGTTATTTACTAAAAAGATATACAAGGAAAAATGTGGGCTACAGATAAGAATAGAGAAACGTGTATTCTATCTTCAATTTTATTCAAAGCAACTCGTCAACTTGGCTGAACAAGTCTTGAAATAGGTTTCGTTTAAACGCGCCACACTGGCTCGCTCAACTGAAGAGATTACACAAGTTTAGATCCTTTTGTAGCCAGCCACCTGATTCCATCCATACCATTCTTAGAAAGGAACCTACATTAATTTCTTTTGAGGAGAATATTCCATCTGGAATGAGTAGGGAGTGGAATTCGCTGACCGAGTCTGTTACCTGATAGTTAGAACCTGGGAGAGTCTAAGTCAATAGTAAATGGGTTACTTCTAGGCAAGCGAGCTGAATCGACGACCTCATCATCGCTTTCCATCAGGTGGGATTGTGGTCAAAAGCGTTCCTATCAATCATAAAAAAACGATTTTTTCAGGAACAGCCCATTATGCCCGGCTGATGGCAGACTCGCCCCACATAGGACTAAACCAAAACTGGTCAAATGGTGTTCTATTCAGGTCCACCTCTGCCTAACACACCTTCAGGAAATACAGACGTAATATTACGGTGTACCGTTGGAGGCGTAAACCCATAAACGAAGTAGACTATAAAGCGATCTTTTTCAACAAAGTACATCGTAAATAATATCCAAAATGTGACGTCCCAACATTTACGTTTCTTCTGAATAACTGCTGAATAAAACCGTTCATTATAACAAAGTTGTTTCACCCGTAACACGTGTAACAAGTTTAGATATAGGTACGTTTATGTGTTTATTTCTTCCGCTTCTGGGCGCTTTAAATAAATATGTGCTAGAGCCGTGGTTACCAACCTTTTTTCTACCGGGAACCAAATTTGTTTTTTGGAAGTGAAAACTTCTTTAAGCGCGACGAGCACTTTTTGGGTGAACAAAAATCATGGAACTCGTGTCATCGTCACCGAACGCTTTGGGTGAACAAAAATCATGGAACTCGCATCATCGTCACCGAACGCTTTAGTTTTCGCTTAGTTTTAGTTCACTTCTGTTGGCAGTCTCCAAAGACTGCCCCGCATGTTTTTTTTTTATCAACGATCGAAAGATCAAAAGAAAATTGGACAGTGTTAATCTAAAAATCGTACTTAAATCTTAGAGTCAATCCCTATGTAGCATACCCATTATTATAAATTTAAAGTAACAAGCTATGCCATAAAAAACCATAGATTTAATAAATATATAGCACACTTTGGACGTACATATGTAGATACAAACGATAGAAAGTATCAATTAATTTGCATCAATGATAATTTTGAGTTGTTTGATAATTTAAACCATTCGTGAAAATTTTTTAGCCGCTACGGACCACAGGTCGGGAACCGATGTGCAATCACACGCTCGTCTCGCTGCGGGCTGAGAACGGTTTATTGAATTACTATCCGCACGTAATCTAATCAATTGTCTCCGGGAATATAGAAAATCTACTAGCTTTCATTCGACGCGCTTTCTTACTGATTAGTTTGTAGTTAAAGTGTTATGTAGCCATTTTGAAATAGATAATTAATTCTCATTTACACATGACCCTTTTCTCTATAACCTTACCGTAATAATATTGCTAATTCGACATCTCAAAGGTACCTTTGCTCCGACCAGTTTAAATTTACTATTTATTTGCAAGGTAATTTTTTGATTCTGACACTTGGCATATTTTACAGAGAACTCCAGAACATTTATATTATTGAGAATCCATTCTCCTTTCGTCGATTCCAGTTATGTCGCAAGCCGAACTTTGCGCTTGGGGCCTTCGTATTCACCTAGCTTGTTTTAAGTGTCGGCTACGAACATTTGAAGATAATCGTTACACTTCAGGCTAGGCGCGAAACCAGCCACCTGTCGGGTGTCAGCGACGAGTTAGCTGCCTATGTTTTGTCATTTTGCATTCCAAATTCGGGTAGGTATATTTTGTGACGTAAAGATCCACGTTTCGCAATAGCTTATGCAAACTTTTTCTCAAATAGTGATCCTACGCCATTCCTCGGTCCATAGTCGCACGTATTGAATATTCCCCGCGGCACCGGGCACCCCTGAGGAACAGTCAAGGCAAATATTTCCAATCACGAGATTGCACCGCTCACGCAATCCCATTCCATTGTTCAGATGAAATAAATTAAATTTTAAATCTGTTAGAGCGCCCTCTGTGCGGTATACCTAGCCTATGTCGGTGTCAACGTCAGAGAATATACTTTTTGTTTCATTATATATCTTCGAACAAATGTGTTAGAATAGAAGGTTGTTAGGCAGGATGATGATGGTGATGATGAAAACGTTAATGTAAAACCATAGTAACGAGTTTAACCATGAAATGAAAGTGTTACATTTCTTTCTATTTGCTGCCGTGTCAGTCATCCCACACATTAATTATACCAGAACTATTATCAGAAACAAATAATGAATAAACAAGCTCATGTAATGTGGGAAATCAAAAATGGAATGCATTGCCGCCATGTTAGACCCCTTTGTGGGGGCGACCATTGTTTGCACGGACAAAGCAGAGCGCTTGCATAATCTGCTCCCCGCACTGAACGCCCACTTCAATCACTGGTTCCCTGGTAGCCATTGTCACATGCTTTGACATAGTGGGTAGTAAGGAATTGACAAGGAACACTTACAGCTTATCTGAGATCAGTGGATGATCTTCTTGTGAAGTCTGAAGCTTCGTCAATAATACAAAGCGGTCATGCGGCGAATACGCGATCGTAATTTTACTTTGTTCGGCTAAACCGGTGTGACGACACGATATGGATTGCCGTACAAATTAACGTGTCAATAGCGTATTTGCAAGATATTTGCTTTGTATTGATTAGGACTAAGCCTGAGGTGCAATAAATGGTCTTCCAACTAACCTGTCTGCTGCCGGTTGCCGACAAATGTAGTCCCAGAAATTCCAAAACATTAATTTTCCAATGGATTCTATTTCAAAAGTAAACAATAATGTATGTAATGCGCGTTTTCTAAATTTAACTTAGATGTTTCGGGGTAAGATTCTGGATGGGTTAAATAATTATTTGAGAAAACCAATTTTCCAGAATTTAATTCGAGTACATTTTTGTATTTATGATAGATTGAAAAAGTTGGAAAAAGTCATGTTTGGAACAATTGGAACAAATTCAAAACGAAGCAGCCAGTTCGTTATTGGACTAAGAGCTACGCAACCTTCCCGAACAGTAGATATTATTCAAAGAAAAATACACAACGTGCCTGAAAAAAAAATACTTTACAATTTTATTCTCCTTTTCTTAATTTACGTTACCAAACAGGAAAGCAGTCATATTGCATTTTCTCTCAAAGTCAAATCCATTGCGCGATTTCAATCGAATTCCCGGAGGATGAAAAATTAGCGCAAAAGTGGATCAACTTCCATCTCAGACGCTTTATACGATTTGTTGAACCATTGTGGCTCTGCACTTCCTTTTTTGTTTAGGGGATTTATTATCTTCGTTATTTTATAAGAATTTTTTGAGGTATTGTTCTAGGAATCGCTGCGGGATTATAGATGGGCCGGATTTTCTCTTTCTGGGAAAAGGTAGGTATATCAGTTTTGCAACATTTGCATTTCAATTTCTTAATAAACAAATAAGTTATTGGATCTCCCTGTGCGAGACCGGTTTGCATAAAAGGTCCGTTTTTAATTGAACTATGAAAACTCTGCTTTTTGCTACAGATAAAACGTTACCGCCTAATTATTAAACGCAGAGTAAAGTGACAACTAGTAGGCACACTCTAGAACAGCCGTTCGATTTTGTAAACATGTTGAAGTGAAGGCTTGGGTGAAGTGATCACAAGGTGAGCTGTCAATCCATATAATCAAAATGTCACGTGATCACGAAGTTAGCTGTCATACCATCTTTATTATATGGATTGACAGCTCACCTCGTGATCACTTCACCCAAGCCTTCACNATTATCTTCGTTATTTTATAAGAATTTTTTGAGGTATTGTTCTAGGAATCGCTGCGGGATTATAGATGGGCCGGATTTTCTCTTTCTGGGAAAAGGTAGGTATATCAGTTTTGCAACATTTGCATTTCAATTTCTTAATAAACAAATAAGTTATTGGATCTCCCTGTGCGAGACCGGTTTGCATAAAAGGTCCGTTTTTAATTGAACTATGAAAACTCTGCTTTTTGCTACAGATAAAACGTTACCGCCTAATTATTAAACGCAGAGTAAAGTGACAACTAGTAGGCACACTCTAGAACAGCCGTTCGATTTTGTAAACATGTTGAAGTGAAGGCTTGGGTGAAGTGATCACAAGGTGAGCTGTCAATCCATATAATCAAAATGTCACGTGATCACGAAGTTAGCTGTCATACCATCTTTATTATATGGATTGACAGCTCACCTCGTGATCACTTCACCCAAGCCTTCACTTCGACATGTTTACAGAATCGACCGGCTGAACTCTTTATGATGTATGTAGCATTACAGTATTTATGATTTATTTATAAGTTATAGAAAAGATAGATGAAGATAACATTACACAGGGTGACACGATGGGCGGCCTTATCACTTAAAGCGATCTTTTGAAGACAACCTTTGGATGGATTTAAAAGAAAGATGGACAGGCAGTACTGCAGGAAGTCTTAGCTGTACTATTTACATATACAATACATAGATAATACATAAAAATATTCAATAATAATTATGAAACAAAAGTAGAGAACCCAAGTGAAGATTTACAATTTACTTTTTCAATGTTTTAGTACGGCAAAGCTTTTCTCCGCGTTTATTAACTACCTATTAATAAGTTGATGTAGGTCAGTATTTTAGGAACACAGAAAACAAGGACCTTACGCGGTCGTAGTACTTGATCGATTGTAGCTGTGTAATGAATGATTTTCGTTCCGTTAACTGAATGCGTGATGGATGACCTGCCATCGTGAACGCTATTACAGCATCAAACATTTTCTGGAAATTCCTTTCAGATGACTGAATACTGGGATTGCCAATAAATGGTATGAGAGACAGTGAATTTTAGTTAAATGTTAAATCAATTTATTAAACTTGGCGATGAGCCCGATCTTAACCTCGATTAAGCCTGATGAAGGAGATAGATGAAGTCTATTAGGAAACGGAAACCGGCCAAGTACGAGTCGGACTCTCACACGAAGGGTTCCGTACCATAAACCGAAAAAAAAACACGTTTCTTGTAACGGAGACCCCTTTTATTTTAAAAATAATTTAATTTTTATTATTTGTTGTTATAGCGGCAATAAAAATACACACTTTGTGAAAATTTAAGCTGTCTACCTATTACGGTTCATGAGATACAGCCCGCTGACAGACAGACGGACGGACGGACAGCGGTGGCTTAGTAATAGGGTTCCATTGGTTGCCCTTCGGGTGCGGAACCCTAAAAATGAAGTCTGATTAGTTATGCTTCTAAGAGTAATATGGGCAAGTGTGAACCACACCACTTATTAAGACACCGATTTAAAAACTGTTCTTGTTAAAGAATTCAGTTTTATAATAACTATAACCCAACCAATTCCTGACCTACCCTCATTCACCGAAGGTCTAAAATCCATCAGGCAACAACGAGATTACCGCTAAAGTGCGTTTAATTACAGCATGGCGACGATCAAAGGGAGGTAATCCGAAATGAACTCGCTCGCATTACACGGAGCGGCGAGAAGTATGCTGTGTAACGTGAAGATAATTAAAGTTGCGCGAAGTTTCAGGAGCTGTTGAGAGGAACATGAGTTGACAGTGCCTGTAAAGCGAGGAATTCTAAAGTCGGTTTTGCCCGTGGGCATTCCTTCGAGCCATATCTATCGGACGTCGCTACTATAGATATGTTTTCATCAAAATCTGGCCTGAGGCTACTTCCGAGTAGTTTTCACTGTTCCTTATAGTTTCGAATTGGGCCAATATTCGGCTTCTTGAAAACATCAGCCCATACAGTAGCCAGGCATGGCGGAAATAGCCCCCCAAGCTCGCGGGCAAGTCCGTCTAGTGCATTCCCTGCTTAAGTTCCAGCCTGGTTAAGTAATTTTTTGAGATAAGTAATACAAATCCAATATTTCATCTAGCGTGCTAATAAAAAATCAGTACACGGGACGATACGATACTATGCAAAGATACATTTGAAGAATCATTTTCCAGGAAAATCTAAATATTAAACAAATTTTCAAACTGTATACGGTTCAAAATTCAAATAAAATTTCCAGAGCGTTAAATCAAGAAACAATTTTATCTTCAAATCAATATAAATTCCCCGTATTACACAACCAAACTTCTTAAGAATATAAACTTGTCAAACCAAATTGCGAAATCTCTTCCCGCGTCGAACGCAAGGCTGCTTCCCAACTGGCAAACGAATCGATCGCAAATTTTGGGGAAGGAGAGTGTTGCTGTGCTGTTTCATGAGTTTGATTTGTATGTAGGTAACTTTTTAGCAGACCAAGGCGAAGATGACGAGACGAGATCAGCAGCTCCTACAAGAACGACTGGCCCGCACTATCAGAAGACAATACGTTTGGACGTTTAGACGGAGAGGGAGACCATTGTCCTCATGTGCAATGGTATAGCTATGAGTTATTTTTTTTTAATGGTGATATTGAATGCTGGAAAAGTTGTTTGCAATAATACCTACTTAGCAAAATGTTTTGTTTCACTGTCAAATAAAAAAAAAAATTTTACTGTCCCGTTTTTAGGGTTCTGTACCCGAAGGATAACCAACGGAACCCTATTACTAAGCCTCCGCTGCCCGTCCGTCTGTCTATCAGCGGGCTGTATCTCAAGAACCGTAATAACTGGACAGTTGGGTCTATTACCTTAACTACGAACTAACGAGGCTCCAAATATATAAGATCACTTCTTTTCAGTTAGAAATCGATTGCACAGTTGGCTTAGCGGTTAAGCCGTCTGCCTGCAAATGTAGTGTAACTCGA
>NDFZ01005387.1:2726-12858 GCA_002192655.3 Mamestra configurata
TAAAAAAAAAAAAAAAAAAAAAAAAAAAATACGATGTATACATTTTTGTGATCGCATGTGTATTTCGATGACAATCAAATGTCAATGTGGTGTTAAGTCGACATGAAGGATTTTTTAAAGAACGTTGCATTGAAGTTGTTGCATAAATATATTTTATTACTGCGCTTAACTAAAGCACTCTGTTTTGATTGCTTAACAAGACTGTCTAGCTAGGACATCAGCGGCCACTTTTAATAGTGTTGATTTTACGATGATTACTTAGATGCTAATATAAATGTAATCTCGGCGTTTCCCTAATAAAATAAGTCTATTAGTGGTGTTGTAAAAGGAATGAAACTGGGGTGGTAAACAGAACCATCCTCGTTTAGTGCCTCTACAGTGAGCGTTAATCTCGTTTTTCGCAATTAGTCGGCGGCAGCCTCTATTGCCCACCCCGGTGGGGGTAAATACGCTTCATCTTTTTTACTTTTTTGTTTTATATTTCTTTTTAAACAGTGTTTTTATGTCGACCACATCTCGGCTGTGTTTCATAGGTTTTTGTTCGATTTACACTGTACGTCATTGAGAAACAGGTTTCGTTCCAGCCTTACGAGTATATGAAGACTTTAACGTACCATTTCTGAGAGCATAATATTTTTGCATCCCGACATTTTGACGTTGAAAGTCGATGAGTCGTTCCACTTTATCACCACTATGTCAAAGCGATGCTTAAATTTTCAGTGCGTTTAAAAATAATACCTCTTTTGGAAAACTAATAGCAGAAATAATCGCGAGTTCGACAAACTATTGTATTACACGAGTCACCTTCGTCTCCAGGTCATTGATGTCACCTTGTTTCGGAAACTTGATTGGTAACAGTTATCGCACACACAAACTTACTGACTTTCATTCATCATTGTTGTTTCTGCGTTTCGTTTTCATTCTCAACTTTAGCGTGTTCGTGAATGATATCACCGAGAGAAATCGCAGCTTTGTTGGGTAACAGCGCAGAGATACATTGCTCGTGTGTACCAGAAACAAAGAATAACTTGATTTCCTACATGATGCATGTATCATGCAAAAATACTAATTATTTCTTATGCATATAAGAGTGTTATTACTTCATATTTACCTCGAAATATCCTTCAGTCAAGTAGGTGATTAACGTTACTTGTGTATTCATTCTCACAGTCGGTGCATGCAAGGCCGCTTACCCGACAAATGAATCAGCTGATGCCAGTCACTGATTCACTGCTTCGCTGCCGCACCGCACCTTGCATTGTCTAACAGCTGACTTTGATGTACCTCTGCTAATATAGACATTTTCAATTAAGATTTTCAACTCGTAACTCCTTATTCGACTTCTTCAAAATGTTGCCCGTCTAGACGGGTTAAACTTTGTCTAGTCCTCAAATGGCGTTGTGGTCAACGAAGCGAATTGTTTTAGAATTCTGCAGTTTTCGTTGTAAGTGGATTTAGAAATGTTGCTTTGAATTTAATAACAGCTTTTGTTGTAATACATATTTATCAAACTTCATACATTATTCCACTAGAATATGTTCATAAATTGAGAGAGCAAACAAACGATTATGGCGTTGTAAATGGTCACAACAAATATCGCAATACAGTCCAGTTCCGTCCAGTGTTAAATACGAAAATAGGTTTGACCTAGCTGTTGTAATCGCGTGGGATTGCGGATGTGTCACACGGGTTTACCCGACCGGAAAAAACTGGATGTAATCCACGAATGCTGATAGCTGTTACCATAGTAATGATGACAGTAAAATGCATGGTGTTACATTAATCGCTCGAAATGACGTCTGTCTGACTGAATATAAAGTAACACGTAGAAGGCTAGAACGTTTAGTCGTTAACGAAGGGGTTGTTAATTCCAATCGAAGCATAACACGAGTCTAGATTTAAGGACACTAATACAATGGATTTCCCATTCGCAGTCGGCGCTCAATGAGTCAGCTGATGTAGCAATGGCCTCAAGTGAGTCACTGCTGATCTCAAACAGATACGAATGTACTCGTTGGATACGGCATGGTGACCGAACCAGCTGTCATCTGCACAGTGAAAGCTGAATATGACGAAACTCTTTTAGTTGCAACTTATAAAACTGCATAAATATGACTTGAAGTTGATTGACTGGTTCAACGAAATGTCTCTGCAACGATTATGAAGAAACGTTGCTTCATACAGCATCACATTCGGTTAATCGGGGCCTATAAAATAGTTGTTTATTGTGAAATAACTTTAATGGGTTCCGAAAACGGGTTACGATTTCCTGAAAAAGTCATAGTTTAGCACATCTATTTTCTAGTTTGTCAATTTCGGACATGATCGTCCGCAACAGGCGAGCGCGTCCGCAGATTTCGCAGTGTCCTTGTCATTAGCGACGTACTTGAAGCGATTATAATTATGGCCGGATGATTGCCTCGTTAATTCCCTAACTTGCGTGTCACTAATTTGTTAACTGTGTCTGAAAAATCTTGAAGGTGACAAGATAAATGTTAAAGACAGACAGGAAGTTGCAGATTTGTTAACAGACCACAGTCATCAAGATTGTAAATGTAAGTGATGTAATGATGAAGAATTGTTTCGATAAACAATCGGTTCTATGAAATGTAGGCTTACGCAAGTTTGACGTAATTGACGGACGCAGCGCTAGTGCGGCGTGACGTTGGGAGTCGCGGGCGCCTCTGCGATAACCAACCACCCACTCTCGATTTCGCGCTGACGTCGGCGTCGCCCGTGATAAGTGTGATTCGCGTTTTTAGTTTAGAGCCATAGCTTAGGCTGACGGATCACCGGACATTGCACCTGCCAATTCTCAGTACATGAACCAACCTCATCAATTCTGTGAACCTCATACGTTAAAAGTTCTTATGCGAATACAACGTGTCACAGAATTACCGCAATACCTCTTAAGGGGTCACTACTCATCATAATGAACAACTGTTACTATGGGACGAATCCCGAAATCGCGAAAAAAATCAGCTGTTCAGTACATTTTGTTTAGTTGAGTTTTGTACGATTTTTTTTCGCGATTTTAGTGTCGGTCCCGTATTGAAAGTTATTCATTAAAAAAAAATTAGTACAATGACCCCTTAAGAGGTATTACGCTTATTCTGTTACACGTTGTATATGAATATATTAAAATAACCCTTTTTGCTCAAGAATTTCAATTTTTTTATTGATTGTCCTATCAAAGTCAAGTGGTTGAACTAACCGGGGAAAATTCACCTATCTGCTTGTATAAACATCCGTTCGATACGATATACATGTAGAGATCACCTTTGCTATAGTTGGCGGTCAGAGCGATGCCCGATAATCTCTGTATTGACTCCATCTTATAGGTACGTTCATATATCATACATCTCCCGGCATTAGGGAGACTGCTCTAAAAGGAACACCCCGAAAATCCTCCAAAGTTAAGGAAACATAAATAATGTCTCGCAAGCTCAACATTGAAGTTTAAGTAAAGGTAACAGGAGCATCCCAAATTGGGTAGAGGAAAAACATACAGGAAAAATCCACCCACGTAAAGCTTCCTCTAGACGGCATCAATTCGATCAGAGTGTGCTTATTATGGAATGTAACACATACCGAATCATTGAACTTATCCTCATAATTACGTTTGTTGATCGGGTAACTGGTTTTTACCTTTTTAGATAACTGACAATTAGCATTCTGTGCCGGCAATGCCTGCATCCGGCTTGTATATAATATTATCAAATTATTTGGTTGGCAACGTGCAGCCAGACATCCGGTAGGTGTCATTATTACCGCCGGCACTAGCTCAACTCAATTACCGTTTGACATTTAAACCCAAAGGGCGTATTGTTGGAGCGCCCTATCCATTTGGTAAATAAACAGAGACAATACCACTGCTCACTTCTGTTACCAATTACTTCTGAAGATGTTTTCCTATCATTATTACAATTATTTTGACCTCAGTCCGGTGTAACTCGTGTAACTTCCTTTTTTGATCTATGCCTTTCTATGCCTGCGTAGAACAAACGGAAGGTGTTACACTAAGGAAATCGTCAGTCCAAATTGGGTACAGACCTTAGCTCTATGGTCGATTGAACTAATAGTTATTGTGTTTTTAATCTTAGTATAGCGAATGGGCTTGTGTGAACAATGCCACACATGGCCAAACATCCGGTCTGTTATCGCGCGAAAGTTCGATAGAAATGTGGCACGCACTAATCTTTTATGAATGGACATGGTTACTTTTTTATTTGTGCCCGCGTTTCCTCTAGCTTTACCGTTGCTATTTTTTAGCTGCGTCCCTCCTTTTATCGCAAATTTTCGTACCTCTCAATATCAGTCAAAAATGTAGCGATAACGAGCATGACATTCAATAGAGACGAACTCGAATTTCATTCAATAATCGCGTTTGTGATAAAGTAATCTAAAAGTAGTGGACTGAGACACTGAGACTACTGAGTTACGGGACAGCCATTATCATCGCTTTGTTGTTCATTTACAGCGTCTTTTACTCATACGTTTATTGCTGCTGTAATAATTAACAAATATTTATCATGGACGCATATAATACAGTACTAGCAGCAGATTATCAGTCACACAAATCGATATTATTTATCATAACAAGTGGCATTTATTGTTGTTGGCAAATCCTGTGTTGCCAAGCACCTCGGTTCCGACATGGCATTTAGCGGAGCCAATAAAATGTCTGCGTCACACAATAGATTAATGATATTGTCGGAAACGCGGTTCTAGATCTTGCGAATCTAGTCTGTTACCAAGCGAGGTGGCCGGATGAATGGCAGTCTCCATGCGCGTGAGTGGATTGCGCAACGGCTGGTGACGCAACCTGTCGCGCCTGCGCGGACCGTTGCTTGTTAGTATGCAAAATAAGTGAAATATTCGTGTTGGCCGGCCATGGCATGCGCTTACGGTTTCGCTCCCTAGATGTGCGTGTAATTGTTTCAGCGTGAATTTGTTGTCGTTTAAGGTCACCTGATTTTCCTTTTTTTTTTTCTTGGTTTCATTGTTTGAAAACGCTTTATCTGATTTTATGGTAGGTTAGCGGTACAATGCTGAAAGGACGTACACTTAATTATAATAAATCCTTGGTAAGATTTTACCGTTCTGAGTTTGTATTCACTTCGTTAGCTCCGTTACGTTTCCAGGTATCGGAGACTAGGGTAAAGGTTTCTTCCGACTTGACTAAGAATTCGCACGACTTGGGAAGCTTTACGCGTCGTTTTAAGAATGTCGAGTTTCCACGGCTTTCACTGGCTCGGGAATTTTTATTAGTCATTTCAACTTCAATTGTCGCAGAGCTTTCCACAGACGAAAAAAAAATATTTCGTCGACTTTCGTGATTCATTGTTTCTAAACATTTAAACAAGTGCTTTATAGAATTAGCAAAATATCGAAGCACGTGTCCACTAATGTTAACCTTGATGTTGTTGAGCTTCACGCCCACAGTGACCTTCGTATCATTCGTTGTTTCATAACAACTTTCTTTAATAGCTGCGGCATCTTCAAATATCCATAATTTACGAATAATGTCTTGTTTCTTTTTAATTAATTACATTTTAAACAAAAATATTGTCGTTTAATTATCTTAGTTGGAATATAATTTCTAATTTGTATGTTAATTAGCTCTGGGCTAAGTAGTTGTGATAAAGTTGTAGTAGAATGTGTTACGAGAATTCTACAATAAGCTAGTGGTCGCCTGGTAACTGTACTGTAAGCGCCGCCAGTGCTGTGACACAAGCGGGCTGTGGAAACTTTGCTCATTAGCCGCAACGCTTTTATGACGGATAACGCGGCGCGTCGCGATGCACACCAAGGGTTTCGGCATTCGCTCCGCGGCCCCTCGGCTTTCGGCCAATTGTTGCGTCGATACCGATACTCTTTAACACCTCAATGCCAGGTGTCCTAATTAGATCAACTTTATCGCTTTCGTTACAGACTTGGCTCTTTAAATGGTTCTTGTTTAATTGATTCTTGATTAATTGACCTGTAAAATTGAATTGAGGCTCCTTCATACTTTCAGTTAGTAGCTCTTCCCTTTATCGGGCTTTATTTTGTTCCCCTGTTCTTATTTATTGTTTTCTGTTCTTCCAAACGTCAAATAAGTTTGAAGTGCTTAAAAGGTTGTCGAAATATTGCTACACATTGTCAGTTACGAGAAAGTTGGTAAAGCCGTTACTTTACGTGTCCTCGTCACGTCAATCCATGGCCCTCTGACAGTTTCACGCTTCAACAAACTATGTGTTGTACAGGCGAGAGTCTTTGCTTGCTTTCGTTAGTTTGCAATTAGGGGCCGTTCAAGTATTACGTAAGCAGATTTATTGCAATTATTTACCCCCCCATCCCCCTTGTCAGCAAAAGTAAGCAAAGCTCTTACCCCCTCCCCCCATGCTTACGTAAACATTTGTCAATTAATGTATTGTTTTTTTAATTTTATAATGTTATAATTATAATTTGAAAAATAAGAAAATAGATTTAGGATAGAGATTATATTTTACTGAAACGGTATTCAACATAGAGTAAAGGACAAAAATATTATATCTTACTAACATAACAAACTTATTTTAAATTTTTGGTACATATATTAAATTCAAATTAACAGTCTTCAGTCCATGAAACCCGAATCCATGATTCTAAGTTTTCGATGACATTGGATTGCTTCGATTGCTGCTCAGTGTTGTGAGTCTGCTCGCTTTCATCCGATTTTGGAATGTCTACGTCATTCTCATCGAGCCATTCAACATCATGGTGCTCTAAATTTTGAATAATGCACATCAGTTCATTAGCACGACGAGCAGCGACTCTTACAGGTCTAACTTTCCTATCAGTGTGCGTGTTTACTTTCTTATGGATCTTTTCGATGTGACGATTTAGTGACTTGACGGAAGCATGATAAAGACCACACGTTTTGCATGTTCGACTTGATAGCCTCAATTGTACCGTCGGACAAAAATAATCGTATGGCATTTGCAGGAAATCTTTGAGTGAAGCACTTAAGCGTAGAGCTAAATTGACTGGAAGATTAAGAAATTGCCCTCCTTCATCTAAAACCAAGTCATCAACTGTTTGTTTTACTTTTACAGGTGGTGGAAGAAACCTGTTGTCTAGTAATCTAAATAGTCCACTTCTTGGACGACAGCATTCTGTATTTCTACATTTTACAATTTGGAGCAAGTATTGGCTTTCACGCACATGTTCTGAATACCATTTAATGTCTGGAAAATCAGGAAGATCTTGTTCACCTGCCCCAACATATTTTGCATTAACATTATAGCCATCAATTTCCATTGAACTCCATACTTCAGCTAATACTTTTCCTGCAAATTCGAAATTAGATCTTTCTAAATGTTCATCAATTGTAACGCCACGTTCATCCAAATGAGACCCAAAATGGTCATGAGGCAATATTAAACCAGCCAGTTCCCGACTAAGAGGAGCCATTCTGCGCTCTACTCTGTTATACGCACTTCTTCCGGGAGCATTGGTAGCTAAAAACAATGCATCGAGATCATGTCGCTTAAAGTGTTGTATAGCAAACCCTATGACTTTTTGATAACGCGGATTTTCATCTGGCCCTCCATCAACCGTCATGATTACCACTGGTTTTACTAGTCCATGGTCAGTTTTAGCTAATGGTCGAAACTCTTCAAGTTCGAGAAGCGTCTCGAAATCCTGAGCATGAGTATTAGCAGTAGATGAACTATGCTTTCCACTTCGAATAGCGATGTATGTTGGTCCAGAATATCCAACGGCTTGCGGTTGTCCTAGCATATTGGAAGTGATTTTGATACCAGCATAAACAGATGGTATTAATTTATGACGCTCAGCGATTACCCAATCGTGATCAGGCAATTTGATTCTATATTCCATGTGCATTAGAAGAGGTGCTTGCTTATTTGCCGCAGTTACGCCAATAGGGACTCGAGCTTTATCATCTTGAGATATGAAAAATACTTGATCTGGTCCTAGTATGGATGCTATGTTCTCTAAATAATGGATTGATGTTTCAGCGAACTTGCTATCTAAGTGGCTCTTGTGGTGATCAGTTTGAGCCCGAATGAGCTTAACAGGGACTGTCGATACATGTCTTCGTCCCTCTGCAGAATTAGATTTTCTGGGAATCAAACGAAGATATGTCCCACTGCGACTAATGTCAAATCCCATTTTACGTAATTCTTGTGTGAGTTCATCAAGAGTTTTTACGCTGCGAATTGATTCCGTTCGTCTTCTATCATCTGCTGCACTCCCAAATAAAGCTATATCCGCGATTGTTTTCAATAGTAAAGGTTGATTGCTTTCAAGATTAGGACGTCCCACTGAATCCCTCAGAGATAGTCTTTTTTTCATTTCTGGATTTTCATGACAAATATCTTCTAACTTTCTTTTCATACCATCCCTGTGTTTCTTCTGGGCAACTGCGTTTTGAACCTTCCTGTTTAAAGACTGTTTTGCTGTTTTTATTTCCTCGCGCAACTTAATGATCTGTTTATCAACTTCAGCACGGATTGACATAGTATCTCTGGCAGAATACAAAGCATTCAAATTTTTTTCGAGTAGAGCAATCTTATTTTTCATAGCTTCCTGAGAAGGTTTTGGTCTCTGTTTATCTGTATTTTTATTAATTTCGCATTGCTGTTGTGATTCATTACCGGTTTTTATTTTATCTTCTTCCTGTTTTTTAATATTTGAAGCTGGCTGTGTAATTTGTGTTTTTTCTGCAGGTTTACAGGTTGCCTAAAAATAAAAACTTTCTATGGGTTCTGCTAAAGATTCTCTTATTAAGCTACATAAATACAAAGTATGGCAATAAATATGGTAAATACAAAACCCTATGGCTTTAAATCTAATATCTTTAAACGAGCAAATCGTTCCGGTCACAAAATACAGGGTGTTATAGTCTATTCAAGTAGGTATTTAAAAGAATATAAACAATCTTGATATGTCTTTTTATTGAAATATGCAATTATAAAATCAGATATCTGTAAAGGTGCGTACAGACATCGCGAGGCTTGCGCCGCGAATGGTTCGTCTCGCATACATCAACCTGAGGCATGCTACGGCACATGTATACGTGCGAACCATTCGCGGCGCACGCCTCACGATGTTTGTACGCACCTTTATGTATTTACAGAAAAGCAATTTTTTAATATTGGTTGAGTTTTTAAATGAATCACAACAGATTTTACACAGTTTACAATTTTAAACCACATATTTCAATAAAAAGACATATAAAGATTGTTTACATTCTGTTAAATACCTATTTGAATAGAGTATAGTTTTCTGTAGGTATATAATATATATGTATAAAACTGACATCCTGTATTTTGTGACCAATTGACGGAATCAATTATAAGAAATAAATCTATATAATGAATATTACCTCTATACTTTAAGATAGGCCATAATATTTTCTAATTAGCAAAGAGAAACTTTTTGGCGATTTCTAATATTTCTAGTAGGTACCTAAAATGATTTCGTCACTCACCTTAGAAAAAAAATGTAGTAAATTGGATTTATTCTTAGTCGCTGCTTGCAATTCTTCTTCGATTCTCTTAGATACAATAATATCTAGTTCCTTGTCGGATTTTGCTTGTAATTTATAATTTCGCCACACTTCGTTAACTAACTTTTGTACATTTTGTACTTTCGTACTTGTATGAGATTTTTTAAAACTTTCAAACAATTTTTGGTATAACTTGGATTTGTCTATTTGAAATGACATCTTATTTAAACATTAAACTTTGGATAATGGAATGAATGGTAACACAAATGTTAACTTGCTTTACTATGCTTACAATACGTCTACTCGCTATAGCAGCCAAACGAAACAATACACTGATAGAGGAAATTTAGACAAGTGAACAGCGCGCGGTAATTCCCTTACTCGGTTCTAAAGCGAGTAGGGGAATTACCGCGCACTGTTCACTAAATGTATGTATTACTTGCGGGAATCCCCGAAAATGCTTTTCGTTTTCAAGCAAAGACAATGTGTGGGTTGCCATTCGTGTAAAAAAGAAAATAACTACCGATGACGTAATCATCATCTAGACTCCCCTACCCCCCATGTCATCCAAAATAAGCAAAGCAAAGACCCCCCCGCCCCCCCATAGTGCTTACGTAATAATTGAACGGCCCC
>NDFZ01005387.1:13126-60182 GCA_002192655.3 Mamestra configurata
TAGTGCTTACGTAATAATTGGACGGCCCCTTAATAAAAAATCGGTATTTGTGTTACACGTTTGTTTTGGGCACTGAAAAGATTATATGCCTGCAGATGTCTAGTATTGCGTTCTGCCAAATAGGAACATAGAAATTGTCACAGTTATAACCGATGCGAGTTGAAATGGCACTTGGCTTGGCTAGGCAAATTTCGAATGACGTTTTAAGTTAAATTTAACCATTCGATTTCGATGAAAACAATATAAACACGTTAGCATCACTGTTACCGTTGCGTTTATATTATTTCATCGAAATCGAATTGTTCATTTTAAATTAAAAAGTCAAAACGTCATTCGAGGCAGGTGCCAAGTTAATGCGTACGGGTTATATGTTATTTTTCGTACAGGTGAGCACAAAAGCTGCTTCGTACCTACATAATTGAAATGTAAGTATTACTCATGGATGTAAGTTTTCAGTGTAAAAATCAAAATATGTATCTTAATTATGTTACGCAGCTTATTTCACTCAATTGGCGCTACTTTTTTGTGTGGGACGTTAAATACATTAAAAAAATCTAATGTAACATTCCCTTTATCCATCGTCAGAATAACTTAAAATACAATATCTATCTTCGTGTTATAGTATTCAACTATTCGCATAGAGCATAATATTTTAAATATTTCGTCTGTGAAGTTGTAACAAAAACAAGTTTAATAACCTCATGGTCGTTGCCGTTTTCGGGGGCCAGGTACCAAATCATATACAGCTTGTGAGAAACAGCGACAAATCAGCGCACCTCAAAGGTTTACCTGACACAAAAAAGAACCTTGAATACTAAACATCTATTCAACAACCCTTAGCTATTATATTCAAAGGTCCACTTTGTTTGATAAACGACGTAACTAACAGGAAAAAATCTGCGCCAAATTGGCTCGCCATAACACAAAAATATTGCAAAGGAGACCGATGCATTCCGGGAACTGCATTGAAGCGCAGTGTATAGGATGGGCGATCCAACTATCTGATCAACCGCCACGCGATATTTTGCCTTGCCACGATTTGTGTAGGGCTGATATTCGGTTGCCGGCAACGAGACGCACGGTGGGGCGTTGGCCTGTTGAGAATGTTTGCCGCTGACCTAAGTGGTCAATAATGATCTGTTATACAGTTTATACTACGTATTTTCTTTACTGTTTCTTGATAATGCGAGAAGAAGTATTATTTTAAGAGATCGCGATTCTTTGATGTAGCGATAGCGGTGTATTTTTGTATCTTTTTCATATTAAAACGAAACCATTGCTGTTCTTACCGCTCAGTGTAATTAAAACGGCATCGCAAGCGAACTTCATTATGAGACTTAATCAGTGCACAGCAAGACAGTTACCTTAGGTACTGAAAAGCGAGTACGTAAAATAATAGTTTCGCTTTTATGAGCTTATTATTCAGAATTCAATGCTCGAACATTTTCTTCAATTAATTTGATGTTCTCGTAATTAACAGAGAAATAAGCGCTACTAACGGAAGTCATTCATTAGCAAAAAAATCAAATGAACATCTACGTTGATATGATTTAATTTTGTAATCATACGGGATCTGTATGCTCGCAGTGTAATTAAATATGAGCGTGAATTGCTATAGCAGTTTTGTCATCGTCTGTACGTGGGCAGTGCACCGCGTCCTAGATAGTCCGTGCTGGGTGGTCGGCACTGGTTGGCCGGTCGACGTAGTATTGTTCTCGATTCGCCACTTTTTACCTGTTCATCCTCGGGTGCAGAATTGCAGATTGCTTTTAAACTTTTAAAACTTGGAATATCACTTCTTTCCTGCACCGATTAATTCCGTTGGCCAATCTGTATTGCAAATTAAAATTATAGCAATGAATCATTAAATTCGATTTGGCGGCTTTCAACTTGTGGGACGTTTTGCTTTTTCTTCATGACCGTACCAGGTTGAAGTCTATGTTTAATTGTTATATATGAGGTGCTTAATATTTTGAGATATGATTAAAAGCTTTTTCTTGCAGCAGTTTGCCCTGGATTGCCGTCCAGTCCACCGGCTGTTTATAAATTAGCGGTCAGTTTTTCTATCGTTTGTCGGCGTGAACGATTTATTATTTTATTTCCGCGATTTAATTAAATTTCTTCAGCAGCTTTTTCCAGGAAGTTTATTATTTTAATAGGTAAATATTTTATATATTCTCTTTTTAAGGGTTCCGAATATCCGTTACAAAGGGTACCCTTATAGGATCACTCGGTTTTCTGTGTGTCTGTCTGTCCGTCTTTCACAGCCAATTTTCTCCGAATGTACTGGACAGATTTCGTTGAAATTTTTTAACTTCTGTAACCTAAACACGGACGCGTTACGGAAAAAAACGAGATATGCGCTTAAGTCCCGGGCAAAAGCTAGTATCGAATAAAAGGGCTTATTGTAAGGGTTTCATTTATATTTTCTTCATAATTTTAAATAAACAGTTTTGAAGTTATTCAAGAAAGTAGACGAAAAATTACCTTTACCTGTACATTACAGGAAAACCTATACGAAGTCCACAGTGTTAAAATAACCCTTTGCACGCGAATCCGACTCGCACTTGGCTAGTTTTTCTCTTTTAGCGAAAATGTCTCCCATTGTCACCTCATGTAGTGTCTCGCAAATCTATCTTTTCTACAACTTATATGGACATAATAGAGAGTATTCTATATTAAATTTTATTTTTTTTCTGTTCCCAAACTGTAGCTTTCCTTTGAAAGGTTCATCATCTTCCTGCCCTTATCCCACGTTGCTTGGGTTCGGCGCAACACGTTTTTTTGTTCCATTATGTCCTGTCAGCCGTCACGCTATAACTAACTCCCTCTCTACTCACTCCTAACACAATCCATCCATCTTTTCTTTGGCCTCCCTCTCCCTGTCCATCCATCCACATTTATATTCATAACTCTTTTAGTTACATTAATTTCATCCCTCCTCTTAACATGACCATACCAAGCTAAGCGGTTCCCTTTAAACTTTTCCGTCACTGGCGCCACTTTTAAACTACCTCTAATGTACTCATTCCTCACTTTATGTTTTTTCCTTTGAAAGGTTATTATATTGTATATGTGAATGTTTCCCATGTTGTTTCCACAGTGTGTATCGATGTTCGATAAATCTGAAACAATGCTAAGGATAATAGGCTAATACGTTTCCCAAAATGGCACTGTATCCATGGTAATACACTTTGCTTGTTGCAGGAAAATGCAAACCTTAATTTTTGCAAAGAATTTGTGTATTTTTGTTACATTTTTAAAAGATTAAACCAGATGTTTTAACCTAAAACATATCTTTAAAGCCCATTGAGTCTAGATTACTATGTCCATAACCCACAAATCTGATGTCACAATTCAAAATATTATATAGAAGTTATCAATTCATTGATAACATCATATAATGCAGATTTTCTCGCTATTAACTCTTGTCTTTTATAACAAACGCCCACCCTTAACTTCTCAAGGGCGTTCAGATAGAAAAGGAAAACAGATTCAAGTTAAAAATACTTTACCTCGTCTTTATTTAGACGAATCCAAACAAGGCGTGGTAACAAACAAAGTAGTACTAATAAAATAACGAATAATATATTTAATCAACCGACTTCTTTAATATATCGTTTCGATAGTCGGAAGCTATAAATTCTGACGCCTGTCTTGCCAAAAGGTCACCCAGTTACTGGGTAATGGAGGAAAATACTGCTACTCGTTGAGGCCGATCCCTCCAATATAGTGATGAATAGCCTATGCAGATTGACAGCGTCACAAACTTATCAGGAATGGCGAAAACAAACTTCCTTTTCGAAGGACGTCATAGACCCATGTTGCAAATAAATACCGGATTAGATCCGAGTTAAAAATGCCTTACCTTGTCTGTACCTATCTCAATCGGGACTCGATCCACGAGATGCGTGGGCGTTGCCATGGATACCAATCTAACGTAACACCTATTTATAGACGATAAATAGACAGGGTTATATAAGAAAAATCTAGTGACGCTATCACAATACCGTCATACTAGATCCTCCCACTCGTTGAGTGAAAACTGAAAATAAAAGAGGGATTTCAGGTCAAATCGATGAGGAAAATGTTTTTTCCTGAAAGTTTCAAAGGTCAGATGGTGGGTAGCAACGTTCTCATTTCTGCTTATAATCTCATACTGATATCACGAATCTGTTTCCATGCGTGTTGAGAACGGGTCTATCGCCCAGCCACATGGCCACATAACAAAAATATAGCACGGTATGTCCGGATTAATCTGCTTGGGTCTTAAGCTGATATGGTTTGATAAGGCTGTAAACCGGAAGTTTTTATCATTACTTGTTTATAAATAATTTGATACTAATTAGCTGTTGTTGTGTTTATTAATTGACGATTGATAAATAAAGTTGCTTCAAAACCTTCATGAACATCTGTGTCAACTAAGTACAGCAAATGTACCGCATATGTCATATAGCCTGAAATTAGGGATGAAATTGGGGTCACTATTGATCGTCACCTAATCCTATTTCTCGTTTCACGTGTTGGCTGCCGCGCGTGGGTAGCGAATGTAGGCTTAGCTTCCGATTCCGCTAACCATGCGTCATGCACTCGACGCTGTGACGTCGGCGGCTCATAATGTACTGTGTACATGTATGTACCACACTTCAGTCTCAGCAGCGTATTTTGTACAAGATAAAACGTCACGGAGCTTTTATTGTTTCGTGACGTGTTTGTTTTTTTTTGGGTTTTCTGTAGGGACGGGATGATTCATAGAGATTTTTCATGTAGAGGCGGGGTGAGGTGGGCAGATTTTTTAACGTCCATTCGATGTCAATCACTTCACCGCGCACAGGATGGCCGGAAAACACCAGATAATGAAATTATTTGTCCTCCATTGGTGTAATTGCTATAAAGCAAGACAGCATATTCCAATGCGAGAAATAAACGAGTAAATAAATAAATTAGGCCTGGGGGGCTCAAATCGTGTTGTCATTCATTCTTAGTGGTTAGGTGATACGGACTAGAATACGCCAGAAACTACGGACTTCGGGCTTAGAGAGTAGCCCCCCTGAACTTCCTAAGCCAAAAAATGTGAAATTTGGAAATAAAGGTGGAGGGTGTCGATTGGGTATCGACACCCTCCACCTTTATTTCCAAATTGCAGTGGGATTATAATATAGATTTAAACAACTTGTATGTGGACCGCATAAAAATAATGTTAACATGCAACAGCAATGAATTTCGATCTCTGTGATTCGGACATCGCCGGTTGAATTCTAATACACATGAACAAGCTGTAGACTTAAGTAGATAATAATAGAGCTTCCTAATAATTTACTTGGCCTCGTGTATACTTCTCATTTCTTCCATATATTTCCTCATTTACATAGCGCCTTCCTGTAATTGATAGTTTGCTCAAATTATACGATCTTACCGGCGACGTTGAAGCGTTTCGTACGAAATAACTATACGTTATGTGCCTAGGCGCACAAGATTAATTACAGTTATGTCTCCTCATTGGCAGCTTGTAATTTGTATAATGACGTCATTATTCCGCCTCCTCTATTTTTAGTTTCGAGATAAAACGATAATTTTGTTGTTTGAATGATTGTGAGTTCAAATGAGTTGACTTATAGCAACTACCTATTCAGACGGAGCCCGCAGAGGCGTTGGGCTGGATTGAAGGTTGCTTAAGTGCTCCCGTAGCCCCCGGTGCGAATGTGCGAGGGAACACGAGGTGGTTTTAATCGGTGGGAGTCTGACAGACCTCTCCGTCCGCCCCAGAGCGGAGGACATCCATGAGAATTTCAAATACGTTGCCAAAAAAAAATGGTAAAACCCTATTCTAGTTTTAATGGGTATCAAGAAACCCTATAAAAAAAAGGTCATGGAAAAAGTCACGCTCTTTTCTTCGAATAACCAGATGTAAATAGCAAACAGGCGCATTCATTGATTTTTTTTCCTCAACTAAATTTATTCATTCCGAGCTATTTATAACGCAACGCATATAATGCCACGGTCGCCGCCTTTAATGATACCAAAGAAGTGTTTATTAATATGTCCACGTGCGGACAAAGGATTTTATTGAAATACTATTTGAACTTATTACAAACAAGTGAGGAGTTAGGTGATTTTCCGATTTTCATTTCAAACCCAACCGCTTCGGAGGTCTTTTATTGCATTACTTCGATTCGGTTCATAAAGTATCCATCCATACAAATAAAACGTATATGAAAATGCCTTTCAATAATAAAACACTAAAACAACATTCGTATGTTTACAAACGTTGTCATGTTCAAACGATCAATCGTCCGTTCATCGATAATTTTATTTCCGTTCACAATTACACGTTTGCGGAAAACTAACCCAACCTAGGGTTTGCAGCCGTTAATGGTTTCGGGGAATTATAAAAAAACCACAGGGTCTGATAATACTGCGGTTTGATTACCAAGAACTATGGAGGGGTGTTTATTGAGTGCTCGATTGCTGAATGTGACACAGTATAGATAGATAAAGAAAACCAACTCTATACAAAGATCGAAACAGACGCACGCGACGATCTCAAACGAATGCCAGCCACGAGTGCGCTTGTACTCGCTGTACGTCGATGCGTGTCTATGTGTGCATGCTTTCCACCTGTCGCATACAGTTGACCTTTTGTACCAATCTATTCTGTGACACAGACTTATCAATTCAGAGTTCCGATTACTATTGACATTATACAGTGTGATTCACTATAAAAGTGAATCTTTATAGCCTTTTTGACCCTTTCTCTTTGTTTACAAGCTGCTCCACTCGACCGGGTATTATTATACCCTGAAATTCCCCATAGTAAAAACTTTATGGTGGTTTTTTAATACTATTTTATGTGTATTTGTCTGATTTCGACATCGGTGTGGGCTGTCGATGTCAGTTATATCCTTATGAAATGTTGCCGGTTTAAAAAATATGTTTGACTTTATAACCTCAATTTAAGATTAAAACTCCCTGGTTACTCCTTATAGTAGGCAAAGTATTAATAATGCACGCCCTCTTTTTTCCTGTTTTATTTCTCATCCGACCAGAGAAATTAATCTGTAGGTATATGTATAAAGTAATTATATTATTAATAATAACATTTATAATTAATAATTATTCAGAATAACATTCCTACGACGTTAGTAAAGTAGGTACCTATATAAATGTTCTCTTATCTAGACGTATTTCCCGAATGAAATGTAATTTATTTTGTTATTTTCCTGTGATTGACATTCTAAAAAAGAAAGAAAAATGAGCAGGACAATCATTCTGTTTTCACCAATTGTGACCACAAATTAAAATGTGCTCCTTATTAAATGTGACATGTACATAAAAAAGATTATTACATTAGGTGTTGTTTTTAATGATCGGGGAATAACAGGAAAACGCAGAAACCTTCTTTTTCGGTTTATCTGCTTCACTCGGCTTTGGGTTTTTAGTTTTTTACGCTTGTGACAGCGGAAATAATTACAACTATTAAATTAATAGAAACATATGGGATTAATTTAGTAAGTTATTTTAGGGAGCTAAATAATCATGAATACATTCTGAAGTAACCTTATTAATTGATGTTTCCTTTACGTTACTTAAGGTTTTTCCTAAAGCTAGCCAATTAAAACAAAATCTGTTATGATCCAAAGCGTTCACTGAAATGTAAATAAAATTAGGCAGATTGCAGTAACCTCTATTTCTGACATGACTCACACTATAACCTTTTAAAAGTTGGCAGCAAATCTAAAAATACCCGGTATTCTTATCACGTGTTGGTATGTTGTTTATACGCATTAATATTCCTGGTTCCGAGAAACACACTCAGTATCGATTCTAGCCTGAGTGCCCTAATGAGAAGTTGAGAACACAGTGCGTAGGTATAGGTTCCAAAGGGCGCTTGTCCAGTGCATGTTTTGTGACTGTATAATCATCAGTAAATATGACGTCATCACATCATCCGAATAAAAAATTGTTACGAGCAAATTTGACTTCTTTTCCTCTCGGCGTCAATTAATTTCAAATATTATTTATATGTAGGGAAAATCGAAAATTGAGACAGCTGAGACTAGAACGAAAATGTTCCTGACAAATACGTCAACTCTTAGATTTTTTTTAACCGACTTCCAAAAACGGAGGAGGTTCTCTATTCGGCGGGTATTTTTTTTTGTCTCTTTTCGTTCGATTGCCATTGGTCCCGTAAAATTTTTATTCAGTTTGACCCATCAGTTTCTGTCGGAAGTCGGTGTTTTAAACCGACTTCAAAAAAAGGAGGAGGTTCTCAATAATTCGTCGGAACCTTTTTTTTTTTAGTTTTATGTCTTTGTTTTTGACACCAACTTCCGAAATTAAAGTTATTTTAGACTATTTGGAAGTCAGTTGTATTTTTTTTGTAAAAAGGTTTTTTTTTAACTTCAGATTCGAACAGTGAAAGTCCCTGTATTGCCTACGAGGCTTTAAAGGGCTTTCTTACACAATACATTGTCAGTTGAGTAAGTTTTTTTCACCAATTCGCCATGCATCTTGGCAGCAATTTAAGTCTTGTAAATCAGGCTGTCTCAGTTCGTTGAACACTAATTCAAACAAAGTCTAGACGAGTCAATAGCTAAGATATGCAAATGACCTGTGTTAGTGCACTCTAGTAAATGTTGTTAACGTCTGCTTAAATGAAGAACTAGTTAGGTCAAGAAAACAGGTGTTAACTTTTACCTATTAAACAAATCACTCAATATCACTGATTTTGCCCGCTGTGCAAATAAAAACCATCTGCTCGCAACTGTTACAATAAAAAGTTAGGCAACTCTTTTTTATAATATTACACAGTTAGAATAATCAGAACTGCGTAATTATCGTTTACTGAACCCTCATCACCGAGATACCCTATTCCATTGTGTAAACTGCATTCAATTTCGCTTAAAACTTAAGGCCGCGTTTCTACCTGCAAACAACTCGCACACCAGTTGAATTACATTGCGGGGCACGATCGAGCGATTGGTCACATTATACCTCGTTAACCCGCAATGTAATGCAACTAGCATGCGAGCTGCTTGCAGATGGATACTCAGCCTAAGCCAAACAAGTCTTTATGGTACAGATGTACTTCCCAACGCTAGAGGATGCAGGATCAAGTCGTAATTATGTGCGATGAAAGCCAAAACGCGACCTTTCCCTGGGTCGCTTTTAATGGAGATTTGTCTGGCCCAAACATGACCTTTGGACGCTTAACCTCAAACGATACATTATTAATGTCTCTGTATACAGTTCTGTTCACTTTGCAGCGCATGAGGTAATCTTAGATTTTTTTTACTTGACTTAAAGTAAACACACTGATTACTATTATTGGCGACAGAATTGTTATCTTTGATTAAATCCACAGAAGACCTGCCGGAACAAAAACCATTGGGATTTTTTATTTGCTCGTTGCATTTCCAACAAGGAAGCTTGCATCAGATTAGAAGAATAAGCGCCATAAGGAAACAGACAGATACGTGATTCATATCCTTTCGGAGAACTCGAGTCCATAAATTGGGTTTCTGCAAATCATCGTCTAAAAAAATCCGGATGATATCATGTGACTTTCTGTCCCCCAAACGAGGATGAGTAAATGTAGTGATTAATGAGTGTGATTAGATAATGCGGGCTTCTTTATAATAATAACCGCTGCGGAAAAGCTTTCTATTATTATAAAGAAGCCCGCATTATCTAATCACACTCATTAATCACTACATTTACTCATCCTTGACACGGTAACTTGATATTTTAAAATACTCTTAAGTTCCGTGATGGCGGCTTGTAAATTCAAAACGGGACCGCAGCGCAGGGCAACGCGTTAATATTTCACATACCCCTCTATTGCTTCTAAACTATGAAAGGAAAAATGAAACACCCGCTAAAATGTACTCTATGAACTTATATGTACATAGGTCTATTCTTATTTAATATTCAACGTAAATAACAAGGGGCGTGCGTGGGAGTGTGTCCTATTTTGTTACAGAGTACTTTTTTTGAACTGATTCTGAAAAACTTGATACGAAAATACGAATGTTGATTACCCACATCTGTTTAGTTCGAAGAATAATTCAATGTTTTGCATTATTAACAATTTTATTTTTCGTTTCAGGTATGTATCTATTCTGGTGACAGCGATTCGTCATTGAGTTGACGTAAGTGCAAATATAGTATGTAGATTATTTTACAACCTTCACAGGGCGTTTCGAAACGCCATGTAGGTAGTTAAAGGTCTCCGTCATAAATACATAAACCAACAAGGAAAACTGTTAAAATCTTCCTCATCAACCTGTATAAATATTAAAGCTCCTCTTCCCATGAAAGGGTGCGCGAAAATTTATAATCGGAACTGCCAAAAAAGTCGTGCGTGCGAAAAGAGGAATTTCTTTTGAACAACAAGCCGAATGTTGATAAAATTTATCACCAAACAAAATAGCAATTGACAACAACCTGTTGCCATAGCTTTATCAGCACGTAGCGTTGATATCGAAATTCCTTTAAGGATAATTCGAGTCGTTTTATCTCGATGCCGCTTCAATACAATAATACATCATTGGAAGACCGTGAGTCACCAATTTTTATCGAGTATCGACTAGCGCCACTCCTAGTTTCGTTGGCTATACTTTGCACCGGACTCCGCCAGCATTGAAGTTTAATCTTGTTGATTACAGAAGTAGACATTATAAAATAATCACTAAGTGGATTACCGGCGCCCGTCTGTGTTTGTGCACAACTGTGTACGGACTTTTTATTTTACTCCACTTTTGTTTTACTATTTCCACCGTTGTACACTGGCAGAATATATCGCTGAGCATTTTAATTGATAACTTGTAGTGTTTACGAATATTTATACATGGTGGTGTACTTAGGGTGATTTGTAAAATTTAATTTATATTTAATGCTGTAAAAGGAAACATTCTTATTCGGTCAGTTCAATGTACTTTTGACGTTTTTAAAATTCAAAATAAAATTCGTTGCAATCTTTGTCGTCTCTCGTAAGATTACTGATAAACATCAAGTAATTATAAAATTTTATTCCATAAATACTTAACTAACTATATACACTAGAAATAAAAATAAAATCTCCTAACTAAATAAACCCTAAAATATGGCGTCAAAAAATTCATCCGCATCGCTGTCGACTGGAAGTGTACCCAAAAGACTGGCGGCATTGCCACGTTGTATAACATATAACATCAAGTTACTACATATGTTATTTCATTGAACTCGCTGTTCTTAGTCTTCTGTCGTTGAAGTAAACCTAAACGATACATCAAGAAAAACTCTTTCAACATTTTGTAAATTACTTTGTGGAAAAGCCTGAATTCTGTATCTACAAATGACTTGACTGAAAACAAATAAGACACCTGCAGACTTACTATGACGTGCTAATGCCATCCAATTCCGATGATGTAAAAGGGATAGTGCTATTCGCTATGTATAGCTCCGTCTCTCTTTTGGAGCGGAATCATGATCGTTTTAAGACTTCATAGTAGGTACACTTATTTCTTTACCTTATTCAAGAACACATCAAATTCTTTAGATAACTCAATCTGTGTTGATAGCGACAAAAAACCTCTTTAATTATCTTCAAAAATATAAATAACAATCACTTGTGGTCACAGAGGTTTTTCCGCATGACATCAAAGTTTAAACAAACAATAATGTGTATAGAATTGATAAAACAAATATAAAAAAAATTAACTCTTTTTTTCCCGATTAGTCACTGTATCTAGCTGATAGTGAAGTTTATTGCATCACGAGTTAATAGCGTGCTCGGTACACGTGTACTGGTAGAACTATTTTTAGATTTGTTTACTGTACTCAACATATGTTTTACACTGTGACCCAGTAAAGGGGCTATGGCAAAAATATTTTTTGAAACCTAGTTTTTAGGGTTCCGTACCCAAAGGGTAAAACAGGACACTATTACTAAGACTTCGCTATCCATCTGTCACCAGGCTGTATCTCATGAACCGTGATAGTTAGACTGTTGAAATTTTCATAGATGATGTATTTCTGTTGCCACTATAACAAGAAATACTAAAAAACAGAATAAAATAAATTTTTAAGGGGGCTCCCATACAACAAGCGTGTTTTTTATGCCGTTTTTATAGATTATGGTACGGAACCCTTCGTGCGCGAGCTGACTCGCACTTGGCCGGTTTTTTCTTACCAGTAAGACATTGTCCTGGTGGGTCTTTTCTTCCCTTTTTTTTTAGAATTTTAAACATTCTACTTTACTAAGTTACAATTAATTTACTTACATTAAGAAATATTTTTTTTTAATATCCCAAAATTTTGAGATAACGGTAAAAGAGCAGGCGTTGAATTGTTAAATGTCGAAACAGTCACCCAGGCAATCCCCTTTACTTTTTAAACATTTTAAATGGTTCTGCGTGATATATTTTATTAATGTTGGCGTTAAGAAAGTGTTCCTGCAAATAGATTTATTGCACAGAATCTCATTTGACAAATATAAACATTTGCGAGATAAAGCCACTTGCCAACTAGCGGGAGAGTTATGTGTAATATTTTCGTGTCACCAGATTATGTGAACTATGATTAACGATTATTATAATGTTCCGCCGGTATATCAAATTTTATATAGGTACAGAATATTATATATATAATACCTTTAAACGAACAATTCTTGTATAGGTATATATGTATAATTTTGTATATATAATCTGAATCTCGGAAACGGCTGCAACGAATGAAATTTAATATTCAAAGAGTTTCGGGGGCTATATATCGATCTAGCTAGGTTTGATTTTTAGAAAACGTTTACCAAAAAAAAAACGAGCAAAGCTCGATCATCCAGGTACTGTATTTTATACAGGGTAGATTTAAAAAAATAATAATTTCAAATTAAATCAAGTACAAACTGGTTACTTCAAACGAACATCGCCTGACGCGCATATTGACTTACGCAGGATGATTCAGCCAAATTACTGTTAGGCGCCAAAATTAATCTTATCATTCATGGAAACTAGTTCATTACATATCAACCTGCGACGTCAAGGCGAACCTTACCAGGTAACAGGTTGAAGATAACAAATGTATTTACTCATTGATAAATAAATATATTGCAGTACGCTGTGCCGCAAACTTTGTTTACTTGATAAGCGGACGATTGCAAGCATTTTATAATGCCGCATCTGACCCATTGAATAGAGTAGCTTCATGCCGACCTAGAGATACATCCAATTATCTTCAAATTAGAGAGGACGAATAAGTCAACCTTGGATAAAAAAAACTGGTATTCATTCACTGTTAATCGGTATAATCATGCATAAATGCCATGTCCGGAAACAGCCATTGACAAGTTTGTACAAATTGTTTTAATTTTTTCCCATACAGACGTCATTTTATAGTTCCACACGGGGAGGATGATACAAGAGCTGATGCTCCCGAAACACGCGTGGAATATTCGCATTCCTACTTGAAACGATAATATCGACGCTTCCGATCCCGTATCTATCCGTCTTCATAACAATGTAAACACTTTGAATACGTCCCGACGTTACACGTTGAATTTCCCACGTCTCTGATGACGTTACCACAAGTAACAAGTTGTAGCGACAGTTCCTTCTTAGAAACTGTGAGAAACTCGGTATCTCGATGTATCGATACCAGCCGGTTTATCTTACAGCCTTTTTGTATTGAAATTTAGTGGAGTACCTCTTTGCTAAGTTATTCGCTACCCGCTCTTAGCTTGAACGGTTATCCGCCGTTCGTCAAACCGCCCCGGGGAAATTACGTGCCACCTAGCAATTCCTACGCGTAGTGCTACTAGACAATGTAATTAATTTCATATATTATTATTAAACAATGAAAGCTTTCAATCGTCTGTGTACGGTACATGTTCACATTTCTTTACACAAGTACATGGGTTTTTGTTTGATGGTGGTTTCACGGCACGCCTAATTAACATGAAAAAATAATTTTTACTCGACTACTTCTTCCGAAGTATATTTTACCGTTCACTATTAAATTACAAAAAATACCTCATTAACGGTATCTAGCATTTCACAAACACCTGAGCTAGCAGTGAAATGAAAGCCGATAGCGTCAAACAGTCGATTTCTGAATTAAACATGTCACTGACGGTCTATGGAGTTGATGAGCAGAGACGCCTCGGACGGCACGCTTAAGGCCGCAATTACAAAGAAAAAAAAAAAAAACGCTGTTCGATAGGCCTGGTGGAGGGACACCTGTCTCTATAAAACAGGTTTGGTGCGCCGCCGCAGTACCGCTCGCGTCCAAACCGTGTGAATGGAAGTGATGAATCTTCTCATATGTACCAAAACTGGTTTCGATGAGAATGAAGTATAATCAGCATTTTAGGGTTAGGATAATTCGTTATTGCAGATAATTGAGCTATTATTTGTATTGTTTTATTGTGCTCTACCCCCGAAACGCTTCTATCACAGTCACACTCATGAATTCTCACCTGTCCTGAAGAATCATACTAATATTATAAACGCGACAGTTTGTGAGTGTGTGTGTGTATGTTTGTTACTTCTGCACGCGCAAATGGCTGGACCGATTTAGATGAAAATATAATAGTTTTTATCCCGGGAGTATGTCCCCTCGGGATAATTTTCGACAATCACACGGGCGGAGCCGCGGGCGGCAACTAGTTAACAATAAACAAGATAGAAGGCAACAAATATATCCAGCAACGTTTTTCACATCGTCACTGCCAGGATATAGCGCCAGGCGTTACTTTGTGTCCTCGCTCGATCATTATCAATCGTCCGCAGACGCAAGGTCCTGACGAATTGGGGCTCATTGGTCCTGTACCAAGACGGACCAAGATTAGCTGCTGTATTGCTTTCTAAACTAAACTAAAATTCTAGATAAATGAGCTTTACTGGTATCTATCTATCTACGTTTCCAAACGTCTTTTATACTGCGCACAGCAAATGAGTGGAACTCTCTGCCTGCGTCTGTGTTTCCGAACGCATACAACCCTAATCTCTTCAAAATTAGAGTGAACAGGCTTCTTCTGGGTAAGCTCGCTCCATTGTCGACTTTGTATCTGTCATCTATGACCTAGACTAGAGTCAAGAGCAAACCCATTTTTTTTTAAACCTACTTGTATATTGCTTCGTGTGACGGTGATCAGTACACCGTTGTTGTTGGGTAAAACATCATAGATTAAGTCGGCTTAGTAAATGGTTAGACAGATAAAAATATTATTCAGGATGTTATAAATGAAAAACATAATACTCTGTTTTGACAATAGCATATTAAACATTTTCGCACCCGAGTTTCTACTTTTTAGTGCACATGAAAAAACAGGATATCACCGTAAATGATTTAACCAATACGTGTTTGCATTTATATCCCATTGTGAAGCCAGCTACCGTAGTAAATGTACCACGTAGTAAATATTTTTATAGAGTCACAGTAAATTGCACGTGCACAAAGTGAAATACCTATTGTCGGGAATCCCCCGGCACGGCGGGCGCCGAGCCATGGCGTGATTGGACTTATTCCACAGCCGTACACGAAACTTATGGTTTCGACTATAAAATTTAAATAAATATTAAGTACTCTGTTTGATCGCGGCTAATTGCCATAGTTTACGAATGATTGTGGCGAATGCGTTCCGCTTTTGAATTTGTGGATTTTAAACTGTTTTTAATGGCGGGTTTTTTTCATTCACCCTGTATAAAAAAATACAGGTTGTATAAAACGTTCGCATACACTTAACGGCTATGTTAGTAAGCAACAAAATCTTTTTTAAATGTGAAGCTGGTGTCATGTGACAATTTATGTAACTCTTGCTGAGTTAACCCTGAAAAAGTCGGTCAAAGTTGAAAACCTCGACCTGGCTGAATTCACTGTTCTGTATGCAGAAACAGAAATAGCAACTTTAGTTAAGTCTGCTAAGCTTTTAATACCAACGTTTTTATTTTGCCTTGTTAACTTTTTATTATTGCGGCTTCAGTATTTGTACGTAATCTCGTTGTATTTATGGAAATAACTAACCTGTTAAAGTTTTATCTGATATCACACGTGACCGACGTCAAATAAGTCAATCGCCTTCGTTAATAATTAAAATTATCTGATATGTAATTAAATACCGACGACTATAATTGTACCACTATTTCCCCTTATTAAATATTTACATTAATTTCTTTCCGTGGAAATTATCTTATTTATCTTTGATTGAGTTTTGCCGCCGGAGTTCTCACTTCGCAATATCCCTGTAATTAATAATTAAAATCGAATGTCCCGTAATTACTTTGCCTCCGTATCAAAAACGTCCTAATCGCAAAATGACCTAAAACCAGAGAATGGGAAAAGTACAGTCATACCACACATTAATTTAAGATTTTAAAATTTTACAAGTAAATACCGGCAGATTTTTTATCGCGATCAATTCACGACGTTATTCAATACTAGATTCTGCTCCGCGACTTAGTCTAAGTAGAGATCTTTAGAATTGGGTTTAGATTAAAATTAAAATAAAATAGATATCTTGCAGCGGATTTTTTTTTTCCATGATTCTGATCTTGTGGTGATTTGTGAGTCTTCACCACTCATGATGGCTCCAGCACCGGAAATACTTATTCATAATTATGGTCTCCTGGTAGTTTGTGAATGTTTGCCGCTCATGTCTACAGCTCCGGAAATACTTCTTCATGATTCCTGGGCTACTGGTAATAAGTCTTTGCCGCTTTAGATTTCAGCCCGTATCCGAACTCCTTTTTCTAACACAGTATCTGTAAGCCTCTGCACTTGAAACACGAGATAGACACAGGTTGTGTCCACACCAGAGGTATAATATCTCCTATTCGTTCGAATTTTAATTAAACATGACAAATGAAAACAATGAGCCATGACGAAAAATCGATAGTGATTTTTCAACTGTACTTTGATATAGGTCATTTTGCGAATAGTACATATGGATACGGAGGCATTACTATTATTTCTGTACATTTCCCCAGTTCCAACAGTTCTATAAATAGACGCAGAGCTAAAAATGTTGGCAATGACGGTAACCTAAACACATGAGACCTTCGGCAGCTAAATGATTTGTTTACTAACAACATCGTTTAGAACGAAACATAATGCGAAGTGAAACACATGAAAAACGTTACAAAATCGTAAAGGGAAACATTGTGACACTACATCACTTTAAACATAGCAATAAAAAAGATCAATACATCCACAACAAAGGTTCTATAAATAATCGCACGCCTTAGAATTACGCGTTATATGTTTATATTAAAATAGACGCGTCACGTAAACAAACGTTCAACACAATTAGGGCACAAGCTTTTAAATGCGAATGACGACACAATGCATAACCGTGCGACTGTACCAGTTGCATATCCAACAATACACGAGTCGTCATCAACAATTGCTCAAGCGACATAACCACTATTTATGTATTATTTGACGTCGACCTGAACGGAGGGAACTAATAATTTAATCAAAAGCATAGCTTGAAGCAACGATTACAGTGGGAAGTGATTGCACCAAGACAATCTGGACGCGACTCGTTGCTGCCTTGTTGCCGGGCGATGAATTTTATTGTTGTTACGGACCACAATTGACTCGGGCGCCTTACCTATTGTAGTTTAGGGCCTCAATCTTGAGTTTACGAGTTTTAAATCTGGTTGTAACTATACTGTTTTGACATGTCGATTTGATTTGAGGCTACGCTGATCAAGTGTCATAGAATACATTGTAGCACGAAGTTATTTAAGCAGTTGATTCCGATTGGTAATTCCAGCCAATTACGGTATTAGAACTCATTTTAGTAATGTGAATTTACGTTAGCAACTGGTTTGAAATAAAAACTGTGATAACTCACTGATTGAGGGCGCGATTAAAATGAACAATGGAATAAAAAGAGAAACATACAGTGAAATGCTGATTTAGTGTTACATCAGTATAAGATTTACATGAATACAATAGGTACTTGTACGTCATCGTACGTCCGATAACTACGTCCGACCGTGAAAACTTCTAATTCTAGCGTTAACTATACTTACTATGTAGTATCGTTTATCGTCACCAAAATAGGGTAACATGTCACGGTACGGTCATTCGATATCCAAGCACATCGGGGCTTCTCTCTCTATTCGCTTTGTGTAACCCGACACGGGTGTTAGTCTATAATAATGTGATACTTTTTTCAATGCCCGATTCGGCAGCTAAAACAACTATCAGATACCAAACAAGTATAGCCGGTAAAGAATAAAATGTAAACAAAAACAAAACGCAATGCCGACTGGTATTGCGATGCAGTCCAATAATGACGAGAAAACGATAAAATGATCGCATGTCTATCCGTAACCGCGCGCATTGTGATGAGTTCGGAATAAGTATAGCAAAATATTTCATCGAAATAAATGTGATGCCTTATTTGTGTAAGTGCAAACAAGTATTCCATTCTCACTGCTTTGAGAAAACCACCTTTAGCTGTATTATTTCCTTGTTTTAATTTAAATCGCGTCTTATCAAGAAACAGCAACAACAAACTTTGACGTCCGAATCTCGAATAAGTGTACGCAGCTAAGTGGCCCAGGCCTTCAGTGGGCAAACACTCGCCCCCGACCCAAATTGGCCCT
Source organism: Mamestra configurata (assembly GCA_002192655.3). Taxonomy (NCBI): domain Eukaryota; kingdom Metazoa; phylum Arthropoda; class Insecta; order Lepidoptera; family Noctuidae; genus Mamestra; species Mamestra configurata. The sequence continues at coordinate 31,720 of NDFZ01005387.1, forward strand.
CACTTGTCACACTCCACAACCGTATTCACACTTTCTCGCGTGACTAGCAAAAAATAAATCTGTATTACTGGCCCTTATTGGCACAATTAGCCACTAAGTAGACCGCTTAATGTATCCCCATCGAAACAGTGTTTGCTGGTCATATTTTATTCGGGTGTTAGCTTCAACGTTTATTATTGTGAGGTGGTTGGTTTTTATTCTGATTTTCTTAAATGTCGTTTGTGACTTTTAGTGTTGCGTTCTTGGCTAGAAATGTTTTGGCAATCCCTAGCTTTACTTAACAGGTGTTCAAAGACACTTGGCTTCCCGCCCTAAAACATTTCTCTAGCCCTCTAAAGATCCTTCTCAGACGCAGCCTACTGATCTCATATAAGATTTAAACTAGATAAACCGTATCCGTTACTCAGCCTCCTAAACTATCCAGTCCAGAAACTAGATAAGATTCTAAAACGTTTTACTTGTTTATACGTTAATTCAATACGGATCGTCTGTTTCTAGGCCTTTTGATATCTCTGCCAAGTGTACCGTCGAGAATAGATGCAGTGAATGAAATAAATAGGACAAACCGAACATTATATGATGCACATCACAGTTTGACTATATCATTTACCTTGGAAAATCCTTCTCTGATACCTATATATTTGTAAAGACGAACGTGTATTTCCCGGAATTTGCGAGTCGAATGAAATTTGTTTGTTTTCAGTATGATTTAAGTAAACAGTTCATTATTATTCAAGTGTCAGATACAGACTGAATAATCCTATGCGGAATGTGGGAGGTTTGAAAAAACGAATTCGTCATTCCTTTGTTTGTACATAGATCGTATAATGTTTTGATTATAAAGTGCATACTTGGGAAAAAATTGAGTGAATGCGAAAGCCATTCGACACCTTCGCGAGGCCCCAACGAATTAGCTCATCGGTATATTTATAGACAAACAGGATATATTAACAGTGCGTTGACATCGGGACACCAGGTGCCAGATCAATTCATTTTCAGCATTGTAATCATCAATTACCTAAATTATTCATCGTTTGATAAAACCTGTTAGAGTACCACATCTTTAGTATATACAATGTACGTGGGTCGATACTTATAGTATATTCATCTGGCTCAAGTAACACGCTTATTGTATTATAGTAGATTTTCACCATTGTCTTCCTTAAATATTTGTTTTCTTAAATACTTCCTTAAATTTAAAGGGTTTTATTACTTTTCAGCGACTAAACAAACCTTCCCAATTAAAAATAATTAATTTTATTTTATTAGTTACCACGAGATAATTTCAACGACAAACACAAACCGTTACATTTATCCAATCCACGTTTCTATAATTCGCATATTTTATAGGTGTATTAAATTTATCACACGCTAGTAACCTATTACGTTTGGATAACAGCGGTTTTATCGGCGGGCTCTGTCACTGGGCGGGCTTCGCGCGTCCTTGACTCGGCCCGGTCGTTGACGCCGGCGCTGCGGGGGCCAGCCCTACATTATGCACACGCGACTGCCTCCGCTCCCTTCTGATCGTTCAAGACGTGCGGCGGCGCCATAGACACGCGTCACACACGCGGCACCCGGAGGGCTATTCAAACGAATAAACGCAGCGATTTTTTTGAGCGTCTATTTTTGATGTGTTCGACAATTAGGAGTAATTAAAGTTAACGAAAAAGGGTTGTTGAATGTAGCTTTTTTTATTTTTATTTATGATGCAATAAAGCTGAAGTTTTGATAGAAATTCGTGCGTGAATGTCAGCAAAAATATTTTAATCCGATCATGATAATCTTATTTTAATTCAATCTAAGTATGTCATTAACCTGTTTGATTTAAAGTACGAACGAACTGAGCTGACCATCAATTATTCAAATTCTGTTTGATGACTTTAATCCGAGAAGTCTGAGAATAAACGACGATAAAAATTAAATCACTTTTCACAACAAAACTTTGACGCCGACAATATCAAACCCGCCGAGGACATACACGTAAACAAAAACAAAGTCGCCGCTAATGTCCATGTTCATCGACGTTCACGTCCATAGACGAGGATTTCCCGAGGCGAACCTCATCCCAGAGGAAATTAGCTTCTTATGTTTCACGCGTTTCCTCCGCCTGCGGACAATTGAATCTTCCCAACGCAAATTGATATTTTTTTGCGACACTCCAATTGCCCGATGCAATTTCCCAACGTCTGGCCTCATCTACTTTGATGCTTCGTGAATCAAAAGTTGCTTAGTCATCCTCCGAACAGTTTTTTCTTTCTTTCATACAATGTCTAACCCACATCTGTGTAACGGACTCAGATCGGCTAGCGATTTCTTATTGAATTAAAAGCTTTAAAATTACCGTGGTTTAGCAGCTTAGCACCAACATACTTTTCCAATGTTACGACATGGAGCTTTCGAAGTAATTACCACCTATTTCCAAGAATTTTTCTCTTGCTATTTCTTTAGTAACTCATCGAAAATCCAAGAAATATTAAACGTTCAACATAACGTTTCCACTTCAGTAAATTGTACCAAGTCAAACACCATAAAAGTGTGTGAGTAGAAGTTTCTGTTGACAGATAACTTTATGAGTCGACCAAACTTGGTGTAAGCAGCTAGGTGTCGAACAATAGAAATAAAACTGTCGGTACTTAATTGTTGTTAGTCCCACGCAACTCTTCATGTTTTATTATTTTTGGAAAGATCATAACTTTGACGGCTCTCAGTGCGATTGTCTTCGGGTGAAGCCAATGAGTTTCACGACCCCCTTTCGAACGTCGCATTCGACGCCAATGTATTTGATCAATGCTTGTAACGTTGGTATGTACCTCGTTTTATGGTTCATAAATATTTTTTTTGTTCCGTGACCCGTCTCAAATACCAGAATAACCATACGATAATCGATTCAGTGCGCATGTTACGTGTTTCAGGGACCCCATAAAGCTGTGTTTCCGCACTGCGCCTATTATAACTGTTTTACGACTGCCGACAAGGTATCCTCGGCGCATGCACGTACATTTCCACGGAGGGTTTTCGAGTACACCAATGTCTCGATGCTAAACATGTAACGGTATAATCGCTCTCGTTTTATAGGGGTTATATTCGGGGTAATTGCGCCCCGCCGCGACGCTCCTACCATCGGAAATGCTCGGCTAATGCCGCCACTTCAACATGTTGCAATACATTCTTCTGCGACCAAAACCACTCGAATACCAATCGTGGAATAAAAACAAACCTGAGACGAGTGGCTTTTGATCGCGTTTGGCTGCCTGACGACAATAATTCAGTTTAATATTTGAAATGGGAGTTTCGAATTTCTAACCCTTTGTCGGCGATTTGTGGGCGTGTAAACGTCTACCTCTATTTATCGCGAATAGATCGGGCTATAATGGCTGTTACAGCCGACACTGCTACTTGTTTGACCGTTCGCGCACTATATCAAAGTGATTGCTGAAACATTAGGTCGGACCGCGGTCAGGTCGCCCTCGTCTAGACGGCTACTAATTTTGACTCAACCTCCTGCCGATATTTAGTAAAACCGGTCGATAAATGCTTTGTTTCGGTATGAAAGTTGAGATAAGTTTCCTCTCATTAACCTGTGATGGATGTTCTCTTTTTCTTCTTTTACCCTGGCTACTGCTTCTGCCTTTATCCCAATATATTTAGGATTTGCGCAAATTGTCTTCCACTTCCCCATACTATCTGCCGTTGTCAGTAATTTCTAGCTACATCTTTCGCACAATCATAATAACTAACCAAAAGACTCCCACTCCGTCGTCCGCTGAATTATATTCCTAATATTATGTAGAGGTTAAGGAAGTCGGGCTGCTATTCCTGGAATGCGTATTCGGGAAGGCATGTTACATGCACGAAACAAACGGTAGGGATTACGCACATCGCATTAGCATATAATGGTGTTATTTGCATTCGGCCACTGAGGCTTATTTTACGCCCGTTTATTTTTCAGAAATCCAACCCGTTCACTGCAGCACAGTAATTTATGCAAAATACCGCACATGATTGGACGGCGGCGGACCCCTTTTTGCCTTTTTAAGCCTCCTCGTTTATAGTTCGGCTGTAATATGTGCCGACCTGACGAATTATGTGGTTGCTTGGCCAATTTTTCAGATCGATGGCGGTATGTGTTATTCCTTAAAATTACTGCTCACGCAGTCGACAGACCTTGTTGTGTTATAATTTTCCTTCCTTGTTCGATTCAGACTTTTTGGATTTTAACATTCCAGACTTGAACAGGAAACAGGTAATTGAAACAATCATTCGGCAGAGAAGCTTCCTTCTTACGTTCAAATTCAATTGTTTTTTATTGCGAGGAATAAATTAGTAGTGAATAAACCCGCAAAGCTCAAGAATTTTAGTGCGAACCCGATGCCATCTCGAATATCGGAGATGCTTCTGGCTGTGTGCTCCCGACACGCGGGCCGGGAAAGAATTTCAATAAGTTGTTTTCATTTGCAAATTGCGCGCCGCGGCGACACCTAATGGAATAGGAATCTAGGGGGCCGCGTGCCGGCCGCCGCACCAGTTCCGCTTATTGGATTATAAAGAGCTCTTTCGATGCGTTCACACTTGCTACGATTTTTTTCGACTAAAGTGGTTTGTTTTCAAGAAAATTAACAAGGTTAGTCCCCGAATCTTCTCAACGCTCCTTGCTTACACTTCCTTAATGGTCACTCTATTAATTTTCAAAGACTCGTCGTTCCGTTCGCCGCTCGATGAAGAAGGATCTTTGTCAGGAGGTGCGCCTGTGAAAAATGCGAGAGCGGTATTAGCATCCCTTGGACGAATTGGTATGCCGCGAGCATGTTCCGTTCGACCGCCATTATTCATTTATTCATGGGGTTCATGTACTAAGCACCAGCGAGAACTTACTATGTATTACAGTTAATTAGGTATGTACTAAATAACAAAGTTATTGGTTATTCATTAGATACCTTCCGCGTTAAAACTATTCTATTTCCACTAAATATACCTTAGTTAAATTATGGCAACTCTACCACTAAGTTGAAATTCCCGAAACTTTCAGTGGAAACAACTAACTTGTTTGCCTTCGGTGACACATGAATGAAACAATGATTTGCAGCTTATAGAAATTTTAGTGAAAATGTCATCGGGAACACTTCGATATTGTTCTCAAATAAAATAGAAATGCAATATCGCAAGTTTGTATTTTTGAAGACCAAGAATTAGAAAATGAATTTCAAGCAAAGTGTATCATTTATTATGCACTTCTTAAAGACAGCGTCAATCAATATTTAATTAGTTCAATACTCTTCCGAGAAACGTCTAATACCCAGAAACGCTATCTAATTCATTACCCAAGTCACATATACCTTTGTTTACCTTCAATAATGATGACCACACCAATACATTTGTCGAGCATTATGCAAATACGTAACGGTGCTGGTCGTGCCAAGGAACGCGGAAGCATGTTTTCCAATAAAGCGAGCAATAAACGCATACTCGTGGCCACCATAGATGTACTCGAATGTACTGCGCGGGCGCCCGTGGACACATTCCAACTGACCATTCAAAAGGTTTCACCTAATGCGAATGACTAACACTATCACAGAAAACGGGGGAAAACCTTGATATGAAATGAGCCAAATTAATTGGTATAATAACAGTGGTTGAAATTCTTGAAACTTGAAAGGTTATTGGCAAACCTAATCGTCGAAATCGATGCACAATGTGATGACAAGCCACGGAGGTATGAACACGAGAAATGCATTCATGGCATTTTCCCCTCATTGACTTTTGAGTAGAAACTAATATATATATATATATATATATTATCATAATATTTATATATATATATATATTATGTGAGTTACATGCAATTTCGCAGAAGATTTAATCCTGAAGTAAAAAAATGGAGAACTGGACCACATTTATCACACCCAGATTAGCGCTCAAGCCCAAAGAAAATATTATATCGCACATAATAATATAGCCTTTTTATTCCTAAACATAGGGTTACAAGAGGTCCCTAGGTTCGGTGTGCCTTTTGGCATAGGCCTCCTCCAATTCCTTCCAATGTGTCCTGTCCCTTGCTACTCTCAACCAGAATGGTCCCGCTGTCTGTTTCAAGTCATCTTCCCATCTCCTGACTTGACGACCCCTGCCTCTTTTGCCGTCTCTTGGTTGCCAGAGGGTGACTTGCTTGCTCCATTTGTTAATGGGGTGGCGTAACATATGTCCAGTCCATCTCCATTTTTGGACGTCTATCCGGGTAACAATGTCTGTGAGTTTTGTTCTTGTTCTTATGTCTACATTCCTGACTCTGTCTTTGATTTTTAACCCCAGCATACTTCTTTCCATGGCACGTTGGCATGTTGTTAGCTTTTCCCTGTGGTGAAGTGTTACTGACCAATAGAAGATATCACACATAGAAAATTGTACGTGCACGGACCCTTTTCAGATCATACGAAATACGAAACTTACCGATATTATAAAGAAGGAAAGTTTGTTTTGTTTGTTGAGGTAATCTCGATAACTGCTCAATTGTTTTCGATAGTTCTTTCACAGTTTGCCAACTTGTTTCGTTCCCTTCCCTTTGAGCACAGGGTGCGAAGTTTTTGTTCTTCGCGATTGTGTCATATTATCTCTGTGCGATCTGCAAACAAATTGTTGGGAAATATTGTATTGTAAGCTGAAATTGTTTGGGACTGTACTTGATTGTTATAGCAATAACAATCGGCACAACTTTTACCAAGCAATGACCTAATTGGTGAAGTTCTTCAAAGAGGTCAGGAGCATCGTTCTTACAACCAGTGTGTGTATGTGTGTGTGAGAGTAAGAGCGACCAGATGTATGTACGTAAACGAAGCAAAAGGAGTATGCATCGGATCGTAGCAGGTGGCAATCTGTAGTTACTGCCTGGCTCCATCGAACAAGGCTAAGCATCAAACTGGGCTTGACTGAAGATGATCCTTAAAAAAAAGAAGAATAGAACAGAATACTCTTTATTATGTACACGTTACAGATATCTTAAAAGGAGAATTACCCCTCCACCCAAAGAAAATCTTCTTTGATACCTGTATTCTACTTACCCTCACATACAGATGCCAAACGTGGACGTGTAATATAAAATCTAAACTAATAGCATGCCATGCCAAATAAGAAGAATACAAAAACCAAAAAGCGAACAAATAAGACAGAAAACGAAAGTGATAGATGCCTTAAATTATGCTCTAAAACAGAAGTGGTGGTGGACAGGACATATAGCAAGATGCGCAGACAAGAGAGGGATGTTAGAGACAACTACGTGGGAAGGACCAACAGAAAAAAGGAGAAGAGGGCGTCCCAGCAGAAGGCGGATCGAAGACATAAAAGCGATAGCAGGAAGCGAATGGAAAAAGAGTTACCTGGAACAAGATGGAAGAGGCCTATACCCAAGAAAGGGTTTATCTTTTTTTACCTTATCGCTAAAAGCGATCTTTTGAAGACAACCATTGGATGGATTTTAAAAAGAAAAAGATAGATAGCACTGTAGGTACTCATAAGTGTCAAGTTCTTTCTTTCATGTCAATTGAGCATCAAACAAGTGCATTTCTCAAAGCAATTTACTTTACATAGACTATCGGCGATATCAGAGGGCCCTCGTAAACATGTCTTCAATAAAGTCTCGGAGTGACCCGTACTCGCCCGGGGCACGACATTGTTCCCCGGTTTATAAAATTACCCCGTTAAAGGAGCGCGCGGCTCAAAGGAGCCTTGATGCTACATGTTTCGCATGTATGGATGTTGCTAAGTACGTGTATGTTTTCGGAAGTTAGTGTCGAAGTCATGCTTGCAGATTATTTCATATTATGACAAGGCTTGAATTTTTTTTTTATTTGTTTTTTTTTTCAATTTTAACTGAAAGTGTTTCCAAACTAGGGCAAAAAGTTGTTTCCTTTTAGTAGTTTTGTAGAATTTTTTGTTTTTCATTTTGCACCACATTTGCGGCGTTACTTCTAAAGGTAAAAACATCTTTAACAATTTCAGTCTGGTTTGTGAGTGTCTTATCAGAATGGATCACATCTCCTGATGTATTCCTCAACAATTTATCATTTCCTTTGAATACTCGAGTCGGGGCTCGTTTAACGGGCCTAAATTATGTGTGAAGGCTTTATTCGTCGTGTGATGTGTGTAAACCAGCAACGTGTGCGCCCGATAAGTATTCAATACACGTCTCCACATAAATTAACCAACAGGTGTGTTCTCCCTGAAATGAAAATAAATAAAAAACAGATCAAGCGCGAAATGGCAACATTCGCAATAAAGCTTCCAATGCTATACGACTTTATACTACCTTACCTTTTGAAACGTGTTCTGCGGGAAGCTACAATCGACTATATCATTTCCAAGCCATTAAAAAAGCTGATCAAAATGTATTTATTTCTTTATCCGTAGTTAAATTAACAACGGCATTAAACAGCCATTTCAGGGCTTTTAACACGGACTGTTTTTTCACGATTTATGTTATTGAACCCTAAAAACAGATGAGAAGTGCTAAACGTCGCGCGCTCCGTACCTTTATTTATATTTAGTGCCTTTATTTATACTCGGTTCGGTGTATGCTAATGTTCCGAAACGGGATGTAGACGGTCTGAAATAGCTCCTTACTTGTCATGACAATTCGCCCTTAAACCAGCTTCAGTGAGCCGGTACCGTTATTCTGAGCTATTTCAACATGTACTGCAACCAAAATTACCCGGTGATTTTGTAGTTGTAATAGATGCACAAAGTTTCAGAAAATGTTGGACCTCGCCTCACCGTCGGCTAGGCTACCTGGCGCAAAGTTTCGCTAAGAGAGAAAAATTGCGTAGTTTTAATCAAATTATAAGTTGCTTTGGGTTGCAGTTTCAAACTGGACTGTGCTTTAAATCTTTTCATAAAAAATATAGCTATCATAGCAGCTTCATGATGAGCATCTCTATTGAGTTTGATTAGTTTCAGCTTAAGCTCTAGGCACTCTACATGCAGCATAGCCATGCAGTCATAAATTCAGGGAACTGTTGTCAAATTCACATTCAAGCAATTGAAGCAGTAATCCATAAATATGCAAAAAACAATTGCAGCGCAGAGCGCCGGTTTGTTCTTCGTCTAATACTTCTCCGTGACCTATTTTCGAATGGATATAAAAGTGCATTTTAAAGGCCGCCTCTACAACCATTAGAAGTTTTCTGAAGACTTTCTCGGAGACGTTTGCGTGACATTTACAACGAGTGCTAATTGTCGCTCGACGGTTGCGGTTGTTACGGGAACAGACCTGTATCAATTGTACTTTGCCGTGGATTTCTCTTGTCTGCATCTGATTTGAGCCGATGCAACTTTCGCTCCAGACACGATCTGGTTTTAACGACGTTGTCTCGTCGCAGCCGACTGCATTTCTTCCTTTGAATTCCTGGTAGATTGTTTCGTTTTAAATGCTTTTATCGCTGCTAAGTCTAATGATATGTGATAGGTTGGAAGAAGTCACGTACTCTATGTAGATCTAATCGGTATGCCCGCAATCAATGGAGATAACATTTGACTTCGTGTTATAGGTACGAGTTTAATTTTTGATTGATATCATTATCAAGATACCTAACTAGTTCTGCAACTAAGCTTGGTATAGCAGTAGTGTGTGAGCATTATGAATGTGAACTTCGATCGAGCGGCTACTGCTCGATCCAAACGTTTCGTCAGGCGTTGCCCAATCGGCCCAGAATGCAGTCACCGGTGTCGTCTGCCTGTCGGGCAAACTCACCCGTGGGCGTACGTGTGCCAACAACAAACAACACTACAAACCACTCACCGAGAAAGACAAGCTTAAAATTTTGTTTTATAATCACAACACTCCATGAAACCGAACGTCAAATTACAACAAGTTTTATCAAAAACTCATCGCAATTTTATTCCGTTTCAATTGCTTATAAATTCTTTTGTGTTATTTATCTTTGCGAGTTCGAAATTATAATCCAATCCGCGCTTATTTTTTTTCACATATCGATATCCATAATTAGTTCCTGTATGGTAATGGAGGAAAAAAATACAATATTGTGTTTAAAGGCCACCGTTACGGCTCATAGGTCTCACGCCAAGCTACCTGGATGGCTTTAGTGTGAAGCTATTTTAATTTGATGCAAAGATTATAAAATAGACGAGTTGCATCGCCTTCGTTACGTCTTAGTAACCAAAGTTATGTCTAGTGTACATAATGCGAGCTGCTGACTTGACTCGCACTGTGTAAATTAGCCATTACTCGCTTGTACAACTTGGCTGTCCAGTGTCCACTGACATTTCTGGATTTTCATCTCGTATCGCCCTTTACATGTTTTATTAAAGTTTGTTTCTGTTTGTGTTTTTATAACCCGGAGTGCCTCTTGTTGTTTACGCACAATAAAACTTAAATTGCTTAGAAGAATTGTTTATCATTTTATCGCCGCTAAATAAAAGTATCTTTAATCGGAACATTCCAATTTGGACACTTTAGTTGTACAAAAAGAATTTCAATATAAATCTTGGCCGTTGTTACAAAATGTTCCGATTGTTTGTATTTCGAAAGTGGCTATTTAACGGATCGTTTTGCGTTGAGGTAGAATCGAATCTGAAGGAGATTTAAATGGATTTTTATAATTGGAATAGTCGGCGAGGCCGGCGGCTGTCGATAGTTACCCCAAACCGCGGATATATAGTAGTTTTCCAAGTTTTCCCAGTTAGCGATCTTGTGTTGGAGCGAAGTTCGCGCCGGGTCGCCCTGGGCGCGTCTCCCACAGTAACATTTTCTTTCACACAATATTTGCTTGTGTTAATTTAAAACGTGTTTGCGTACCATCGAGACGGAAGAGGGCGCCCTGCCCTTAGGTCCACAACAAGGACGGGCTCGTAATAAATGTTTATCGATATTAATTTTCAAAAAATAAATTCCATTAGGTTCGTTCAAGATGTCTACTGGTATGTTGATATAAATGAAAGTTGTTTAACTTCAATGCAGTTTATATCTCCTTGAAACGATGTATCGCTAATACTAAGCATTGATTTATCTCAATCTGATAATTGGTGTCAATACATTAGTTTATATAGGTAGAGCACAAATATCGTTTTGTGTCGGATGTTATAAATCATTTTAAAAGTGAATCTACAAGCCAGTAATTTGTTTGAAATGAATCACGCATAAGTAAACACAGCATCAAACGTCCACTTTTGGAACTGAAAATGTGCCAGAAGATTTTTCTATAAATCATCACAATAAAAAATGAAATAAACCCCAATTCTCTTTCATAAAACGTGATCATTATAGCAAATAAGCAATATTTTATACGTTCGCTACTTTCTCACAATTTAATATCTATCAAGCGTGTTATATAGCTATTGTCTTGTTATATATGTCCGGCTAATTGGCGAGGATAGTGGGGACTGGCGTCTGATCAGATGCTAGGACGCGTGACCAAATGCCGTTACCCTACCGAAGACCACTACTGATTCCGATTTGATGAGCTCAACTTGATTGACTGTACGACCACATATAAAACCTGATTATGTGGACATATTTTTTTCGAGAAAATAAGGCTCGCGCTAAGCTGCGGGAAATTGACATGTCTATGATCTTATTTATGTCGGGGATATCAAACTGATGTCCTTGGGAGTACCTACTGAGAACTGTGAGGACTTTTTTGTTACTGTATTGAATTTAAGCATTGACTAAAGGCTTAGTAGACATCGGTAGTCTGTCATAATAAATCAAAGCATATTAATCATTAACTTTTGCTCGCGACTTCGTACGCGCATATCCCGCTTTTCCCGTTCCCGTAGGAATTTCGGGAAATTCTCTCTTAGTGCTCCCCTACACTCCCCAAGGAACCTTCATGCCAAATTTCGGCTTTCTACGACCAGTAGTTTCGGCTGTGCTTTTTCCGTCAGTCACTCAGTAACGGAAGAGTTTTATACTATACTATCTTTTGCCCGCGAGTTTGTACGCGCACGCATATCCCGTTTTTCCCCGTTCCCGTATAGCCTATAGCATTCCTCATGTATGTGTCTATCATATATACGATAAATATAAGAATTTTTCAAATCCGACTGGTAGTTCCAGATATTAGCGGGTTCAAACAAACAAACAAACAAGCTCTTCAGCTTTATTATAAGTACAGATTTGAATAAGGAAAATCATAATAATCCATGTAGCAACAGTAATTCATTCCTATTTCCTGGAATTATCGGTTGCTACTTCCTTTCTGTTTTCTGTGACGCAGCCATGAGAATAATAATGCACATGATTATAAGTTATTTAGCGCATATGATCACAACCGCTAATCCATACGAAATTCAAATTCAATACCGTATCGCTGGCATCGTATAAAAAGAGTTAATATTCGAACTGATGAATAAATCATCCATGCATCCAAGACATGCAAAAGTAACTACGTGCACTCGATATCTGACCTTTGACAGAATTTAAAAAGTGCACACGAGGAAAAACATTAGGAGCTGCTTGAAACAATATTCAATACATTAGCATAATTATATAGCCCATGGAGTGAGCGCGACAAAGCGTGTCCACATGACAATTCCAGTAATAACTTTCTCATTGTCGCTGACTGACCAGGACTCCCTCGCATAAGTTTATATTATAATGGACCAATATAAGCCGTGTACACACTGTATGCGGGCGCGTCGCTGCCTACATAAATCTCTAGTGATAAATTAGACAATTCCATAAGATAGGGTGCACGCGCCTCCCTACGGGCCACATGCAGAGAGGCCGTTGGGATAATCGACGGGACTCATGCAATTTGGCATAGTATTTATCAACCCACGTGTGTGTACGCTCTTTTATGTTACCGGTCAATGTTTTGTTGTATAAACTTTACGAGCTGTAACGTTTACAAAAGGTTGACGGTGATGAATTGATGTTTGAACGCTTTTCTATTTTATTGTTGTTGCGATGCGTACTTTCGTCACTAATATCTGTCTTGTTGCGTCTTCAACGCTACGTCAGCAAGTGTGACGTGATTTATTATTTTATTATGTTGAAACATGCTGTATTTCATCTCGTCAAGTATGTGTTTGAATTATGATAAACCAGACTAGACTTTTATCAGTTGCTCCGATGAAAAGTTCCCATCGTTTTTTGTTTGAGTCAACTCGAGACCGCTTGAACCCATACAATGTGCTCACGCTTAGTTCAGTCTCTAGTTTGAAATACTTTTCACCAATCACAATTGCGGGGAAGCCATCGAAGCAGTTGTTTTCAAAGTCCGAGCGAGATTCAACAATCTCTAAATCGAACATACTCGAGATATGCAAGTTTAGTTTAAAGACTATTGTTTCAAATTTGATGACGAAAACAATGGCATAAAACTGGATTTGACAAGAATAGTCCATTGTGATTCTAAAATTATCTAATCTAATCCAAAATTAAGTATATCCACAACATTCTTTTACCACAGGGAATTTAATACCGGGACAAAAACAACCTAGAAATAAACAAAAATTACATCACATCGCGTTCGGATGATTCACGACGCACAACGTAACAAAACATCAATTTATTGTGAAAAAAATTCTTTCACAGCAGAGCTGACCCGAAATAATAGCAGCTATATAGACAGTAGACGTCATTATGGTGTTCGGTACGTCAAAACACGCCGATGTTGACGACCCGAATGACTTGCATGATTCGCCCGGCCATCTCGTATCGATCCCGCTTCGCCCGCCAACTCGTTTCACAGTTTTATACGTCAGAATAAAAACCTGTGTATTAATAAAATATTTCTGTTTGTTTCAGGTAAGACACGCAACTGACAGTCCTTTTTTGTGACGTTGACACATAACAATGAAAACTCTTCAGTTTGACATGTAAGAAATTTACACTTCACATTATTACGTACGAAATAATACAAATGTAAGTACAGCAGCAATGGTCGTAGATTTATAAATTAAATACAGCCGTATCCCCGAAAAAAGGACAACAGAAACCACTCGATTTTATTAAAGGCAATTATCATAAATCAGTAATGAACCTCACGAATACGTCATAAGCCCTATTTGACCGATATCGATCCCACATTTAAAATTAGGTCCATGTTTGTTGCCAACCAATAAGTTTCATAAACTTCTTGTTAAAACCTTTGAAGTTCAGAATCAGAAATAAGATCCAGAAATGGGAAGTAGGCTTTGATGTGAAATTAGTTAAATCAAAGACTATTTATAAAGCACGTACCAACAAATTCTAGACTTTCTTTGATCCCTTAAAAAGATTCCTTAAATCTATTACCTAATTTACGCTCCTAATATTTTTAATCAGAGGCTTAAAAATCAACTAGGATTGCGTTCGATTCGCTACGTCATGTGAGATTATTTTGGCTGCGGCTGTCACGAGGGGCACCGCTGCCACAGCTAGATATTTCAATCAGGCGGTCAAGGAACTATTACATCGCCACCGCGCCACCATTATCTTGGCCCGGAGATTGATGGCCCAATATTGCGATGGACTCCGATACCCATACATACAACGCTTTACATATATAGCAGCATAGTAAAACTCGCAATACAGAACGCGTAATGAACATATCAATAAAATATATTTCTGCTATGTCCGGTGTCGGACTTTTTATAGATAGCAGTAAAACAAACTAATTTGATCTAGATTTTATATTTTTATTTGGACGATTACATTGCTCTGATATCAAACGATCAATTATATTTGTCTAATCAATTTTGATTTACTTACGTGCTTATTTTCTAGTCATTGCCCTCTTCTTGGTGTGTGGTATTTGTTCATGTCCTGATATTGACAGTTTGATTCGTTTTGGTATTAAAAAGGAACTGGTTCTGTCTGGGTATTTCCTCGCGTGATATTTTGTTGTTCCGTTTCATTATACCATTATTTAAAGATAAATGGCTGATATCAATCTGCAGACTTTGTTTTCTTTTTTCAATGTCTTTAGTCGGTTTAAAACTTTGCTGGGAGGTTCATTGTGGTCACAGCAGAGCATTGTACTTTGAGACAATACTAGAACCAATTTGCATTGAAGTAGATTAATTTTTATTCGAGATATTCTTAGAAATCCTGAAGTGTGATGTCGATGATGTCATCAATCAGCCGAGATAAAAATGCACCGGATGGCGGTGCGACAAATTCGCCTCTCTACTCGAATAAAATTGATGGGAAGGCCAATATCGTAATGCGAAACACGGGCGTACACTACCGAACTACTATTTTGAGACCGTATCGGAACCCCGATCTATTTGATGGACTCGGTAGCGTGGTGAGGAATAAAACCCCCTATGCATTGGACGCTAATCATGTTATGTGATCTAACTTTAGTGTTTTGAGTAATTGGGGATTCCCGAAATGTATTCTAGACTCGTTTTGTTGTGTCCTATTCTAATAGTGCTCAAATGACTATTATGTTAAACTGGAAGTTAACTTTTTGCTGTTTCATGAATCGATGAAGTAAGTTCATCGATTCTCTTTGCATAATTTCCATGTAAACTAGATAGGAAGTGCGTATGATTAACAACGCAATCAGTTGCAACTACTTATCTCTGTCCAGACCAGTGTACGTTACACTATAAAAATGTATATTTGCATTATGCTATTTGAATTTCAAAACGTCATAATGAAGTTAGCGGTAAAGGTGGAACAATTGCGCGCGCGCCGGCC
Source organism: Mamestra configurata (assembly GCA_002192655.3). Lineage (NCBI taxonomy): Eukaryota > Metazoa > Arthropoda > Insecta > Lepidoptera > Noctuidae > Mamestra > Mamestra configurata. The sequence goes on from NDFZ01005387.1 coordinate 47,360, forward strand.
AAGCCGCTGGCGCCGCAACGCTCCAGTTGCCCTGTCTGGCCATCCAGTTACCAGACCAGAGACATGATTATACAGGGGTTACCACAAGCTCTTTGCATGCTAAGCCAGACACATTATTATCAAGCCGTTGTTATGTTATGACTGACTGTCTTGCATACAGACGTGCAATTTCTTGGAATTACGAATCGAAATAGTTTAGAGACGAGTTATTCATTGGAAACATGTATTCGTTAGACAGCGTCGGTTATTTAAGACCACACCTGAGTCACGTGCTTGCAGATGTTGAGCAGTTGTTCCAATCTTTTCCATTTCAATTTAAATCTAGTCAGAAGAGCACATTCTCGGAAAGTTAAGTCATTCTTGTTTAAAATACAATCTGTTTTCGCGATAGTTTTGTTGTCAAATAATTCTTCGGCGAGCGCCAGCTACTCCCGTGAGTCATACTTTTACTCTAAAAATACGCGCCAAATTAGTTTAAATTTAGAAGACCTATGCGAGCGCTTCACTCGCTATCTAAATAAAGAAATTATCAGTTTAACGTTTGCTCCACTCATGTCGTGTGCCCGATGACGGCAACTATTTGTTTTCGCTAGTTATATCGTTCCCGCGACAAGACAGTGAGTTACTGCCATGATGACCTACCTAAAAAATGTAAGACAATTTGTGTGCATGTATGGAATCTGCCCTCGTGCTTCATTATGTGTTGTCTAATTAAAACTTGGCTAACCTGCTACATTTTTAAGAATTCTGATTGTATGTAAATAACATTGTATAAACTAACAAATTCTGAGTATCTTACTAACGTGCGAATAACTTTGAATAGTAGAATATTGCAATAAAATATCATTTGTGCACTATCAGCATACGAAGAACCGATACGAAGAAGAAGATTAAATAAAATAATATCTTATCTTAACGTTTATTTCACTGAGATTAAACTGTATAGGTAAGAGTTAAAGTGCATCAGTATTCAGCATCGTTCGATCTACTATCTCTATTTTTCGTCCCGTTATATTCCGTCGACAATTTCCACAGCTGACCCTTCGCAGCCGGATGGACCACCTGACTGACATTCTCGAACCGGCACAGACAAATAATAAACACGCGCTATTATTACTGAAACAAATTTAACTCTCGTGTGTTTACGTCTCTCATTTTTCGTAACAATATATTTTTGTTTCTCGCTGACCGCATTACTGGTTTAATGGACTGGAAACTGGAAAAAAAAACTGGGACTGTCAAAACGTCTGTATCTGTTTGAAGAATACTTTTGAATATTTGCTCAGCCGTGAAGCAAGGCATGGAGGCATCCCTCAATTAAATGAGTGGTTAACGCGAGAGTTTACAATCTGGCACGTTCCCACTTGTTAGTCGACTTCGCAAACAGTTGACACGATTCGTCGGCCAAGTTCCGGCCCCCTTATGCACTTTTTTGGTCTTGAAATGCCACCAGTGGAAACTAACTTTCACGTCCCTTCCGCTGTCGAACTGCATGAGGACGTGACAACGAGTGCATTTTAATTAATGTCATTTGATACACATTATGGTTCATTTGCTAAATTATGTTGCGCTATATCAAACGCGAATACGAAATAATGAACGGCATACTTCAAACATCAACCCAATGCCGACTTTATAAAAACTTAATGATTAAGGCAGTTCGCTGAGTCTCAGTTTTCGGAATCGATCTTCGAAAACCCTCATCATCTTCGAATAATTTATAATTAGACAAAGGTGCGCGCCGATTTCAAAGGCATTGTAAGATAGGCGACGGGTCATAAAGAGGGCACAGGTCGGCTAGCGACCTTGCGGGTGTATTCTGAGCGGCCGCGGGAGCTATTTCGGCGCGGCGACATCGATCCAAGCCAGCTAACTGGAGCAGCCTCATTGGCACCTGAGATGCATCAAGCTACATCAACGATTGCGAGATCAACGCTCCCAAACACGTGAATCCTGCCCACGCCAATGCCTGACCGCCCTTATCTAAATATATCTTTCAATAAAATGTATTTTTGAGGTGAAATTCATTGCCAAGTGTCAAAGGCACAACTTTCAGACGACACAGCATTAAGTTGTGATACAGCCTCTAGAGACTAGCGGTTTAAGTTTCAATTTTGCATGGTTTCTCGGTGTTTCTTACGATGTAATTGGCGTGAAACTTTAGTGCTTGGCGACAATGGAATACTCACTTATTTTTGGCACGATTGTAGTATGAACCCGGTAACTGAGTGTCGCGGTGACATTTAATTATACTATTACGTACGTCAACAGAGTCTGGTGGCGACTGGGGACGTAATGTGACGTTTGCTTGACTACACATGATCGAACATGCAGTCTCTTACGTACTTGTTATGTACGATAAAATGTTTTTGTTGCTAACCCAATATACGTCTGTATTTAAACACGTAATTAAACAAACCGTGGAGGTAACCGTGAGGTGTTTCAATAACTCTACGTTATTGTAATACGACTACCTACCTTGTGTTGCTTAGTAGGTATCTATAACGGCATACATTTCCATCGTTAAATATGTATGTCCTATTATCTATTAGGTACACTGAATCAGTTTTAATTTAAAGCAATTATACTCGGAATTCAGGCAGTGAAAATAAATTTGGATATTTCTAACCAATAATAACTTAACAACAAAACTTTGTAGACAACTTACTAATAATACGTGTGCTGTGTCTGTAGAAAAAAAAAGAGTAAATGGTAGTTGCTGTACTAAGGAAGATTGCTCAGACGTGTCCACTAGGCACAACACCTCGATGCATTTCATCGGTTATCGGTCCCAGGTTCCCAGTTTAACCTCATCAACGTAGCTAAATTACGATAAGATAGTATGACATTGGCCAAAATTCTCTCGCTCACTTGAGTGGTTCGTTGGCTCAAGGTGACCGGCGGGTGCGTTGACATTCAGACGCCTTTATCAGAACACGCGGGTTCACGGCGCGCCTATGTTTATTAGCGGCCGGGTTGCCGACTGCTGCCGATACAAACCCCCCCACAATCATCCATAAATCACACGACACGTCACTGCTATCGCTCTAATCAAAACAAACGAATTCCTAATAGCCAGGATTATTTTTAAATTGTCCTTTATCGTTTGTATTGTTCTCTTTCCTAGAAACAAAGCTGATTAAGTATGCTATTTGGCGACTATCCCATATCCGACTTTCATCGTCACAGACCACGTCTAAGCATAATAAATTCAGCTTAGACGCATAGACGTCAGACAAAGAATTTATCGTCATTTCATTTACATCGAGCACATTGCATAATGATGTGATAACATTATACATGTCTAGTTAGCAACGGTTGTATATTTGCATTTCTATTTTAGTGCACGGCTTGAAGGCCGGTTGCACCGAGGCATCCGTCTCTGCGGAATTCACCATCGTCTTGCCTGCAGCCAATCTGTCGGCTAATAGCTCGAATTGTACGTTGCACTGCGAACCGGAGGATTTATTGACCGATATAACCTTCGCTCGATAACACGCCAAAGGGTGGACGACCCCATTCGAGAACACAAGACTTGGATGTCCGAATCTTGTTATGTACCAATAATTGATTCGACTGCCTATTGTCGAATTCGAGGATAGCTACTACCTACTTGATTATACTCGTATTTCGATAATCTAATAGGAAAAGTCCGTCCCAAGTCAGCAGTTTCTACGTGAACCTTTTGACGAAAAAATAGTAAGCTACAACTACTTTTTTCGGAATTAAATCATTAGTTCGTTTCTCGAGGCTTGTCAAAAGCGAGGTTCGTCGTAAATCGCTGCTGTCTGCGCCTCAATTGCGAACTAACAGAGGCTATGATTGAGTGCAGCAAGAACTCTATTAAAACCCGAGATGGTATCTCAATGCTGTCACGTGATCCGATCGCCTGCGGCCTATACGAATCGCTGCACGATTCAGTGTGCTCATGGCATCCAGTCTCCATTGCCATCGCGAGTTCGACTATATCAGCACCGATACTAAAGCAAATATTAGCGTCTAGATATGAGAAACGTAAACAATAACTGCTGTGTTTCAAGTGTTTCCCACGTGCAACAGCTATTAGAGATATTGTGAGTTGTGACATGTATTAGTGTTTGTGTTTCTGTTAATTATTTATGTCCTTAAACTGCGACGTATTTTACTCTCTCAGTAAGGATCATACGACGCGTTGTAATAAATTCTTAACCTCATATTCAAAATCCAATTTCTTATACCCGTCAAGAGTCTACAATTTTTTCTCGTACAAAAACACATTAATCATAGCAATAGCAACAAATCCCAATATGTTTACTTGACAACAACTCTTGGTTGTCTTCGTCAACACAGCCGGCGGGCGTCGGGCGGCGAATAAAGGAAATAATGGAAATTATTCGCCGCGTCGCGACCCGCGAACGGTTATCGATGGAGGCAATTTGCCGAATAAATGGCCCGGTAATGATTGGACCCCTCCCGGCATCGGTAACCACTTTATGTGAGGTCTGTTTGCGTACTAATAGACTCTGCACATTGTCCGTATGCTTGTGGGATGTTTGGGAGACGCCGTTTGTTGGTATGTCTGACAAAAGCTTTTTAAACGGTTTTGTATTGGGGTTCTACCTAGTAGGAGTCTCGGATACGCAGAAATGTATTTCTTAAATGTCAGGCTCTTTTTCCAAGATATCATCAATCACACCGACTTAGTTTAGAAGAGACATTCATTAGTTATATTTTTGTTGGCATTTTAGACTTTCGCTACAAATATACAATTGCATTACAAATTGTTCAACTTTTATTGGTAGCTCTTTTTGACTGAAAATTATTTTCTTCTTCATTTCGAAAAATGGTTATTCTAATTACCCCATAAAAATCAACGCCCTACTTATCACCAACACATTGTTGCTAATAAGGGCACACAAACAAATATTGAACAATTTTGGCACGAAAAATGAAATTGATTAGGCAATTATTTTGCAGACTTCAGTCACACCGTTGCGCAATATAATGTGTAACAAATTGTAACACTCATAACACTGACGTTGAATAATAGCTGGCCACAACTTAAGTACTTGTATTTAAGTATATTTAAAACAATAATCGTTCTTGGATCACACGTGTAAACTATTATGAATTTAAGACGTCATTTTCCGCGTAGATACTAATGATAATATCTGTTGGTTGGTGCGATAATAAATTAATTCGTGGTATCTAGCATATTATCTATTCCGCTTTGTACTATTTACTTTATGATATAATCAGAAAACAAATCAGCTGACGCACTGAAGAAATGCATGCAATTTGCATGGTGTCTGATTTGAAATAACTTGGATCGATGTCGAAAATCTTGACTATTTTTGGTATATAATAGGCCACGCATAGCGAAGCGTTCCGTTGTTGCTCGTTCCATAAACCATGGCCAAATAATCAGTACTAATTTCACTAAAGAATACAAAGTTACAAGTGCATGTAGTTTTAGGTCATTTTCCATGGAAGTATTACGAAATTTCTACTTCAGCAGTTTCATTTTTTAAGTTGGTCGACTATAATTACTCATTAACTTTTTGAGCCTAGTTAGTTGTGATAGTTTCCCTTTTAAATTTTGCTATATGAATATGCTACTACCATGATTTTTTTCACGTCTCCAAAAACAACCGTTTAGCTGGCAGAAGGGGGACACTTGACTCTAACAAAAAATAACACTTAAAAGGTTAATATTTCGCAAACGGAACTTTGGATGGAAAAATGTTTTACACTCCCTCAAAATTTTTAAAAAACCTATCCAACGACACCCCATACCATTGGCCAAGCAATAAAAAAAAACATCGCCGCTTTACGTGTTAAGGTAAAACTTTTAATTTTTCAATATTTTGTGTTACTACTTTGTTGGCGTGATTAATTATGTACACTAAATTCCAGATGCTTTCTAGTGCTAAGCGTCTCTAAACTAAACCGCGGACAGACAGATGAACATAGCGAAACTATTGGGGTTCCTTGTTGACTACGGAACCCTAAAAACGGGATATGAGCGTACAAAGTCGTGGGCAAAAGCTTGTGACTAATAATGCGAGAACAGTCATTCTGAAAATTTGTTTACAACCGCTACTTTTTCCGTCGTTACACTTTGGTGTGAGCGTCAGCCGGCGCCACGCTAACGTGGCAAAATATCTTGCCGAGCGTTTTGACGTTAATTACGGGGCACGCACGCCGCGTCACACTTCGCCCTCTGACCGGCCGACCACGTTTAATGTTTCCTTATTTGTACACCCCGATACCTTCACGCAATGTCACACCGTCAAAACCAATTCTTGATAAACCTCTAAATGTGGGATGTAGGCTTTTTTTGTTCAATTAACACACCTACGATACAAACCCAGCGCCCTTCAGAACAGAACATGAGCCATACGCTGGTGTGGTGCCCATACACCTGGGGATTTAATGAATGCCGGCAATGCTGCACTTACACCTACTAGGCCCAAAGAATCGAAGGAGTAAACCATCGACTTAAAAAGAAGAAAGCATTAACTCAACTCCAAAAAGCTTATTTAAATTAAAATCGAATAAAACATCTGCTCAGGCATTAATTTCGACATACGTGAATTAATATATGTACATCCTAAGAACAATTACAATTATCGTATGACACATAGGTATGTGCAAATAATCGGTACCGCACAATGAAAATTGAATTCCGTTTAATCTGAAGCGGATGAAATGAAATTCTCTAAACAGCGTGCTCTATCTAGGAATGGGCGGGATGCTCAGTTGCGACGACGCGACGCCTCTCTTATGCATTTCCTTTATTTATGTACGTGTGTTTGCTCATACGTACGTATCTAACGTTTGTTTATGTACACTATCGGACAAAGAAAACCGCACGAGATTAATGCATATGGACGCTGTTTGAATCTTTTGTAATTTTTCAGTTTAAATGTCCCCTTGTGTGGTTTCGGGACGCGCCACAAATTCAAGAATGTTCTCGAACTTAATACAGTGTGGCGTAGACAGTTTTAAAGACAAGGAATTGTGATTTTTTACTGATAAATAATTGGCAAAAGCATGTGCTGATTGATCGAAAGAATTGGGTCATTTGAATCTTTTCCGATAAAAAGTAATTCGAGATTTTGCGTTATTGCTATGTTTTACAGTGATAACGTTATATAAAAAAAACATGTAAACATTGCACTGTATGTATAACAACTTTGCCCAAAAAAAACTGACTATTCAATAAATTATGCATAATTGAAACTCGTTAGCAGTTCCTAAACAAGTTACTAAGAGGCTGCAGCAAAATGTAAAGGGGTTTATCGTACAAACAGTTGAGAGAAATATGCTTTGAAGATTTATAACAGAAGACGGTTGGCGCTACAGCTATTAGATGACGCCAGGAATTTCCGGAATTCAATTCTCTATCAGCAAACGGTAGGCGCTACTCCATCAGAATATTATTCATAAGCTATACCTACTAAACTTGTACTGACAAAGTTGAATATTTCTCTAAACCACACACACACACACAGGTCTCTATATTTACTCGTATTCTTGGAAAAAACGACCTTTGCTGCTGAGGTTTTCCCGTATAATTAAGTTACATTTATAAACCATCTTATGAACTATCATAATCATAACACTGAGGTAGGTACTTACTTCCGTTACATAATTGAATGTTATTAGATGAAAACATTACAAGTACAAAAATAAAAATAAAGCACAAATGGTAAGGCTTGGAATAATGACCAAGATGTGTATCGAAGTGGAGTTGTTGCAATTTTGTGCGATTTATCTCGTTAATCTTTATTTTTTCCGCCAACTCCACCACAGAGGAATGCGGATCGTTTGCGATTCCGGAAAAATGCCCCTGTCAACGACCGACCACCCGATATAGTCCGGACCCGTTATATTAGCCGAGTGATCGACCTGGACTCCTGCCACGATCCCGGCGCCCCAGCTAATTTTAACCACTCGCTCATAGAATAAACAATTCCATGCTAATACCACCAAGGAATAAAATTGCTTACACTAACGCGAGCATCACACAATTAATGAGCTGTTGGAAGCTATTCTATATCGCGTATGACGCGCTAATTGCTTCAATTCCAATACATTGACTTGTTAAGGCCGTTGAGGTCGATAACTCATACATTCTTGTCACTGAGTAAATATTATGCTTTGATGTTTTTATTTTTGTAACAGAATTATTATCACATCCGAAACATCTGTCCTTAATCTAAAAACTTAATGCTCCCGTCATCCGAAGAGACAGAGATTAAACGCAGCTTTGTGTTCAACAGGCCTCAAGACTATTTCTATACGGCCGAAAAGTTTTGCTCTTAGAAGTGTGTTGGTGTTGACGTGAGAGATACGCGTGGAGTCCCGAAGTGGCTCATGTGGGCCGCGCGTCAACTGACCAAAACAACGAGGTCGGTCTTTATTCACGTATGCGGAATCGTCTACTTGAGCTGGAGAATAGGTATCGCAGCGATAACGAGCCAGTCGTGTCCTCGCAGCCGATTATTGCGGTTGCTACATCAATATATTTGTTCTCGTACATTTTAACCGCTGAAAATATAATTCGCATTAACAAAAGTCTCGTCGCGCGCTCTGTGGAGTCAGGTGTCGGTTGGGTATCTGCGTCTAGCCTTGCGTTTAAAACTGTCAAGGCGAGTGTGGAGGGAGTGCATCGTGTGGCTTGTAAACTGTTTAGCTTGTAAACTCGTAAGCAGTGGTGCAGTGACCCATCAGCCGTGCGTGAAGACGGGACGATGGTGCGCAAAGGGGAGAGGTCTACCGCCACCCTGCTCAGGACTCTGGCCGATACGCTCCGCTGGCAATCTCTCCGCGCCGTCACTTTAGTGCGTTCGGTAAGCAACACTGCAACTCGCTTCAACGCATAGGTATCGCGATTTAAACAATAAAACTTGTGCACCTTTGAATATTTAATACAAGGACATAATAAACATATTCAATATAAGCTTAACGTGTGCCGTTTTCTACTGCTGTAATTCTAATTATCCTATAAGTTTATTATTTACAATAGCCACAGGTGTGTACAACTGTTTGTAGTTGCTCGTTATCGCTGCTTACTTCTCGCTTTATTGACGTCACTGTATTGTGTAAAACTCAGAGGAAATTCGATTTATTATCAGATAAACGATAACGTATGCTGGTTATATCGATTGACGTGTGGTACTCAATGTTTTGACATGTGCTCACGATGCGTCCGTGTGACCGTCTCGGACAGTTCACGTGCGTTTATCGGAATCTATCGCAATCTCTGACCTCAAGGGCGGAGATCACGTTGCGTAAACAAGCGCAGTGACACCGTGCCATATCATTCGTTACCTTTAATGCACTCTTCGTTACGAAAGACAGACCCGTAATGTAATCAGTAATCACTTTTGCTGTAGATTTCAGGTTTATTACTTGATTGATCCACACATTCATGTTTTAAACTTTAAAAAGATCGTGAGAATCAGGTATTTTTTACCAAAACAAGCCCTGAATGCCAATAAACATGGACTATCAACAAACAAAAGATTTTGGCACTCGGACACATTCACAAAAAGTTGATAGGTACACAAACCAACGAACCGATAAATTAGGTCAAATAAACGTCGAGTGCGATGCATATGTAACCTAGAACGGTGAGCGAAATGTCGCATTTTGTTTACATACATGTGTATACGTAATACAAGAGCACATAGATACAGGTGCGGCGTAGACATTCGGCCCGGGCCTTGCTCTGACCCAGTTAAAGCCCGCCATTTCTTATCTATTCTACTAGATGCAGTCGGGAATGACCAGTCTAGAAGGAACTTCGCTTCTTTTCTTGTAAAGTACTGATGTGCAAACTAGTAATAGCTTGAACGGCGTAATTTTGTCTTTGAAGTTTTTACAAGTTGGAGACGACTTTGTTATTGCATTGCACCACTCTTTCCAAGCAAATGGAGAAAAAGATCGCACCGTAAAATATTAAGTCCATTTCAAAATGTTCGCTTAACACACTTGAAATTCTTTAAAACCAGCTCTGTCTAGCAAAATAAAAATCAAGATATAAGGAATGAAGATCACCTTACAGTCTGTCCCGTTGACCGTTCCAAGAAGGTGCTCATTGGCATTATTAAGCTATGTGCTAATGGACCTAAATATAATCGAATAAAAAAGGTTTCCAAATTACCGAATTTTGCTACTGAATTGTTTTCAAAGTTATTTCGTACCCAAACTAAGATCACTAGAATTTGAGCTAAAATGAAAATTCTTTGTAATGGAATATTTAGGCACACTTGTTTTTCTTAGATCTAAAAATAGATTTAGCTCGGGTTTAAGCCAATTTAAGGCTTCTTTTTTCTCAATATCCTTTCATCTATTTATAGTCAACAACCCACTCAACACTGGTTCTTATACGATTGCTCAATGCTTTCTGTATTCTGTACCGCTCATCCCTGTCGGACCTGAAGAACACATTTCATTATGTTATCAGTCTGTCCATAGCTCAAGACCACTATTTGCTCTGGCTTAAGGTTTCCGAGCTTTTCTTCCCTACAACAGCTTGGGCTTTCCGCATCTATTCCATTTCCGTAACTTTAGCTGGGTCGTCGAGCCATCTTCCTCGGTACGTGACTGCACCGGATTTGGCTTATCTATGATCACCCACAGCTGGTCTGTCCAGGTTGGAGGTAATGTTGTGACAAACATTACAACCATGTCTCGTCATCTTGTGCCAATCACACTTCACACTATCATCACACTTATATCACACTATCACATCACATCATACTAATATTATAAAGGCGAAAGTTTGTGAGTGTGTGTATGTTTGTTACTTTTTCACGCGCAAACGGCTGGACCGATTTAGATGATTTGGTATAGAGATTGTTTGAGTCCCGGGAAAGGACATAGGATAGTTTTCATCCCGGGAGTATGTTCCCTTGGGATAATTTTCGACAATCACGCGGGCGGAGCCGCGGGCGACAGCTAGTCTTTAATAACAAAGAAAAAATCTTAGTCGTCTTTACAAGACATCTATGACAAACATATTAATTATGTTTTAGAACATATTCATGCGACCTACTTGTAACATCGGCTGTTAGTCATAGGAACGTGTCTGATTCGTTGCATCAACATCGCTGCAATGGCTCGACACTTCCTACACGATGATTTGTTTATAAAGGATCCTAACCATCTGGAATATCATTGAGACTAATGGAGTAATAGCGTTAAGTCTACAGCCTTTGTCTGCAAGTGATAACTCAGAACACTGACTCATGTGTGAAGAAAGAGCCTCTGACGGTGCTTCATTTTTTTAACCTTTAACATTATCAACGTGTCACGTACATCTAATACGATTTGACACACTCGCGTCTGCGAGATGCTTTGCATTATGATCATCACCATTAGTCGGCGTTCCCTTCAGGGCGATGGGACTCAGCTGTTGTGGCGGCGTCTGGGTGCTATTAATAAAGCTGTTAGGACCGTCACATACCAACAGACTCCTGTCTAGTGTCTAGTTAGACTGTAGGGAAATTTTGAGACTGGCTTTTAAGACTTTCATGGCTTGTTCCATTGTTATTTCAGTTGTTTAACATCTGAAACTATTGTACCAGCTTGTGTGGTCCCGTTTGTGGAAGGAACTAAAAGTTCTGAATTCTATATTTTTGCCTTCAAGCGGTTGCCTAAATGATTTTACTATTTTGTCTATTTGGGACTAGTTCTAAATGCGTTTATGATATCCATGGGAAGGTAAACTGACTTTACGGCATCATTTAAGAGAGATTGAAACATTGAGCTTTTAACAATGACAGCACGCATTAGCATTTCCTTTGCAATTCCGATTTGTTTGATAAGGATAAAATGCCTGATATATTCATTAAGTTGCATCCGTCCGGCATGCATGGGCCGTAAAGTATGCTTTAAATGATCCTGTACAGGTATCGTACCTGGTCGCTTGTAGCCTGTTATTTTGTGAACCGTTACGTTGTACACCCTCTAGCAATTTGTTGTTATTCACTCTTTATTAAGCCTACGTAAAAATATTAAATGGTAGTGGCATTTGATGAATCCCACCCAACATCTTTAATATCAAAGTGTGGGTGGGAAATTATTAAGGTGGCCACCGCTGATATATTACCCATTTTCAACTTAATCTTTAATCCAGAAATATTTATTTTATTCCTGCACACTATGTTTGCAATAATTTATTGTGGTAAATCTACCGCTCCCGTAATAGACCTTAGGAATGCTGTAAACTTTCGAACAACTTTATTTAATCTTCGTTCTCTTTCTGACAAAATTTTCGCTTTTAAATTTGTTTCAAAACTTCATTTACAACTTCCGAGATTCTCCGCTGTACAGTTCATAATAATTCTGACTTTCTTGTTATGTAATACGAAGGTCGAAATCTGTCTTGTTCCGAGAGCTCAGTTCGTGAAAACTGTACCGAAAGACCATTACGGGCTCTGCATCTGCCTAGTCTTTTCCCAACTATATTGGGGTCGGCTCCCAGTCAAACCGGATTCAGCTGAATACCAGTACCAAAAGACCATTAGTTGGATTTAAAAACCTTAGCATCTATTTGGATATGTGTATGAGCATTGTAAGAAACTGAATTCGTTTCTCCGATACAAAAAAGAGCGTACAAAATAGCTGAAAGCTGTATAAAATTGCAGCTGCAGTGTGTGTGCAGGTTTGATCAGTGTTCGGTTCGTTATCGTGGCGGGCAGCAATACATTGGATCGGGAGCGCAGCGGAGTCTAGTCGACGTCGGCGGTGGCGTGCCGTATCGCCGGAGCCGCCATCCGCAGAGATGACTATGCTCGCTCTCATTCATTAGAGGGGCGGGAGGGCCGGG
>NDFZ01005387.1:61146-90760 GCA_002192655.3 Mamestra configurata
GACGATATCGATTTTGTCCCACTCTTCCCCCGCGCCCGGCACACACCCCCGCACTCAGCATCCGACCTCGAGTGCTCTCCTCTCGCGCCTACCGAACACCTCCGACAGAAACTACGCCTTAACGACATGACGCCACAGCTCAAAATTCCAATCCTGCACGCCAGCCTGACGTCCTCCCGCCGATCCCTAATGGACCCTCCGGCCGAAAGTCACTCGGTCGAGATTACAACGACGCCTCCGCCGTCCACGCCGTTGGAAAAAATAAGCTTTTTGTTACAATTAAAATGGTAAATCAAACCAATTTTAGTAATTGCGAGGTCAAACTTTGAAGTGGCGGCGCGCGCTGAAGGCGGGCTTTTTAAACGCGTATGATTTTTAATGGGCGCTCTTGTTCTTGCATAGTTGTATGACGGACTGTCGCGAATATGTCACCTAATGTGGAATGCGCAACTCCAATGCGACATCGTATGATTAAATGATTAGTTTGAATACCTCGATGGCGAGACTTGAAGGATTTATCTACTCCGCAACTGTTTGTTACTCATCACTGCACGGTTTGAACTCGGGTGTTTCTCGCGAACGTTTTCAGTCCAACCTCCATCTAACCAGAGCTAAAACATCGAAAGAATTATGTTTTTTTTTCTTTTTCTACACTCTGCTACGTCAAACTTTCATTAATTAACGTATGTCATTGAGGTATACCGTTTATTTCCATGACGGTTATTATGACAGCGAAATGACGTTTACGTAGAATGTAATTAAACTGTATTAATTAACATGTGACTTTTATGAAAACAAAAATAAGCACCTGTTTTTTATTCATTTACCAATAACAGTTCAGTTGCACATGATGGCTTTTATAAAATGTTGTTTTAACTATGTTGACTATACTAATGACATTGCAACTAACAACTGCAAAAGGACATTTTGCATACCCACACAAGTATCAATGCCACTAGAATACTACGAAACAGTAGAAAAAAAATGCATTCTATTCTAATACTACCTATTTGCGTTCCAACCTTTATCGATAGACCGCCCACATGTAAAGCATTCGTGCACAAAACATTGCTACTTAAAAAAAAAAACAATTGTACTATTTACTGATCTATGAGATAACAGAATGTTGCGGTAGGTCTTCGTGATTATGCACCGTTTTCATTACTAATCACCGCTTAATACTGACATTATCAGTATACCAAGAGTTTAATAGAAATTGAAGAGTTTAATATAAATTGCTCACAGCAGCTTTTTAAACGCAAAGGGTCAGCTCATCGTTGAAAATTTAATGGCACTAAGTTGTCAGGCCAAATGAGTTTGGTTAAGAAATTATTGAGTGCTGCACATGTTTTTGTTGAAACAATTTACATAATATTATCGTGAATTATGTTGATTGTTGTTATTTGTTTGATATCAGCAAGCGAAACGTTAGCACGTGCACCGTATTCCTGCTTTGCTTTTTGTGTCTCTTCGTCGCATTTATCTAAATATTTTCATGTGTTTCGTTGCAACGTGTATATTGAAAATACAGAGGCTGCATCTGATCAGATCTGATAGGAGATTTACTAATCAGACTCGAAAAAGATAGTGAAAATTGTCTTATAAAAACATGTGTCCATATCAGGCAACTTGCCTAATCAAAACGTGTATTTAAAAAAAAAACAATCGATCAGATTTAGGTGACACGAGATTTGACTACAGATTTCGTTCAAGCTTTCTAGTATCAGGGTTATATTTGCAAACCGGTGAAAACCGAATGCAAACTATAAATAATATTTCAACTCATTTTCTGGTCCTTTGCTATGCATATCAATTATCATCCATACGTGACAGATGTCACGGTCCATACGTGACAGATGTCCTTTTGCATGTTTAGTGGAGTCACCTGGCAAGAATATAAACTTTAACCACAGACAAATGTAAAAAGTTGCGTGGATTTCACAACAGCAACCAGTAAAAAGACCTCCTTAAAACATTGCAAAAAAGTAGCCCGTAACGGACTCAAGATTACTTTAATCGCGGCAGATCAAACAGATACTCAAGGCAGTACAAAAACAGACTTCCAACGCGCGAAGCCACAGATAAAATGCAGCATAATGCATCGGGTCAGACGCCGGTTTCGGCGCCTTTAAAAAATTACGTCATCCGAACAGATGCACTTCTTGTGAGACCGCATTCATCTGGATATTACTTATCCTTTTCCAAACATAAACTAAATGTTTCGTCTACATGAGTCGTTCAAGCCAATTTTGGCATGGGCAGAGCTAAAATAATTAACCATGTAAACAAATACGTATCTACTTTTAGAGGTCAACAACCCAAAATCCAGGTAGTCCAATTTTATACAAATATTTTCTCTAACAAGACTCGTGTTAAGGTATAGGTAATTGCTTGCTCTTACAATCATAATGTTCTACACCCACGCTTACAACCCTCGAGAGGAAACAAGAGCCTTTAGCGTCAAATTACGAGCCTCTAAAGACCTTTACATATTTTGAGAAATATCGTCGTTGTGTGACTAGAACTGATAGAGGTTACATTAGTACGGTACGATAGTTCTCATCAGCCAGCAGCTCAATGTAGAACCTTTCAGGAACAAGCATATGCAAATCGTCATCATCAGCGTGTCAGCCGAAAGACGTCCACTGCTGGACATAGACCTCCCCCAAGTGTCGCCACAACAACCGGTCCTGTGCGTCTCGCATCCATTGGCTACCCGCGACCATCACGAGATCTGGGAGGCCTTCCAACGCTACGTCTTCCAGTACGCGTTCGCCACTCCAGAACATTTCGGCCCCATCGACCATCTGTTCTGCGAGCAATGTGCCCTGGCCACTGCCACTTCATTTTGGCTATCCTTCGGGCTATTTCGGTAACCATGGTTCTTTCTCCGAAACTCCGAGCATTGCCCTCTTCATTACCCTTTGGGTGACTGAATCAGAAGGCTTAACCTTCTGATAAGGCCCATTGTGAGCGACCACGTTGGGAAGGAGATTGTTTCGGGAAGACCAAAGCTCTTCCGACTGATCACTGGCAACGAGCCGCATTCTCTATTTGATCATGAAGAGTATAATTATCTTCTTGCTAAACAAGATACACTGAAAACTGCTGTTTACGTCTGCTCTTAACGCTCAAGGAAAACATTATTATATTATAATTAGACTTCTTACATTTCTTGCTAATTTGTTCAAAATTTTATGAAAAATAAATATCAGAAGCAGTTTTGTCTAGAGAACATTCAAATGTTTATAATAATAAACTTGCATTATGATTTATGAGTCCGTCGAGGTCGAGAGCTCCTACATCTAGACGTACTTAAGAGCTTTTGAAGTCGTTATCGAAATGCTTGAGTATTTATTTACACAAACAGAACACATCTTCATTACTCCTTATCAAAATATTAATGTCACATTATCATTCAGAAAGTAACTTATTAAATTAAACGGTCATAAACGTATCTCATAAAATTCCGACTGTCAATTTGTTTATCAACTATGTAAACATAATAAATACGTTTGATGCATGTTATTTATTAATGAATAGTTAGCTCGGTTATTATGGTAATGCCCCATCAAAGGCATCTGCCCGAACCTGCCTCAACGAGGGGAACGCTTGGGGTAGGTTATGGTATTGCACTCGCCGATTGCAAGGGTGGTTTTGCATAAGTATACCTCGACTTATGGTTTACAGCCCTGAATGTGTCTATATAACAGCTGGATTTATGAATGCTGCGGTGCAATTATGACGTTTCGCAAGTGTGCGTGTGTGTGTTTGCGCTGTTCCGATTGCTATGCAAACTTTTGATATACGTACTTTAAACATTTTACCTGTTTTATGTACATCTGTGCCTGTAATTTCCCTCCGTCTTACGATACAAACATTTGTACGACGTTGTTTTCAATTATCGATCTCACGGCCAGTTTAGTTTGTTATAAATTTTAAATCAGTTATCTAGACTGGTACCGAGTTGGAAATAAACAGAAATCGATATGGCTCCGGCGACGACCGAATCTTCCCTGGGCCCCTCAACGTTTAAGGATCACACCTATAATGTATTTACGAGTTCATTAGATTGAAGCACTACGTCAGCTTAAAATGTAAGCGAGTACCTGTTGGATTTTTTTCGCGGACCCGGATAATCCGACAGATGATTAAAAAAGCGTGCGTGCCCACTTGACGCACAGTGTTAGCTTTTTTGCGTGTGTGTGCGGTGTGCGGTGGCACTAATGAAACGGGCCCCGGCGTGCGTCGTGGCGGCCTACGTACGCGGGCCTTGCATTGGGTCGGGTCAGTGAACCTGCCCGCCCACTATCGGGGTAAATATGCCGAATGCACACAGATGCGCGCGCCGGCCCCGCACCCCCTCCGCCCGGTCGTCGCCGCTGCACTCTGCACGCATACACCCCCGACCCCTCTTAAAACTCCTAATTGATTGCACAAATTTTCTCGCAATAACTGTCTTTTTATGGTGTTAATGATGTAAACTTGCGCAGTTCCAACGCTTTAATTGATACTCGACGACGTGATAAGTTGTAAACCAGAGTACCTAATGCGCGACGAATTCTCATTTGCATATCACCGCGGTGTCGTCGGTGGGACTATGAAAAATTAATTAGCATACGGCGAATTCTTCTTTTCGTTATTCCGCTGCGATCTTTAGCTTTCCGCTATGGTGGATAACCAGAAGTTTTTTTTTCTATAGAAAAAATTTCACTATTCTTTATGGCGTTTTTTACTCTTCATACAAGTCAGCTAAAACATAAATTTTGGGTAAAAAAAACCAATTAGTCCTAGACAGATCTTTGCGTCTCAAAGTTGATTCTACATTTTTTTATTTCCGCCAGTTTCCTTCGATGAAATCGTTCGATTGAAATCTTTTATTCAGCATTCATTAGTTTTTATTTAGCCAAGATCAAAAGCAATCGGCGTCTTGGCACGAGTTTACATAACTCTGGTACAATCAGAAGAAAAAGCTCCAGACGATCTATTATAAGTAGGTATGTATAATGTATACGAGAAAGAAAAATGTAGACAGCTGTGTGTTGTTATAGCACGAGAATAACTTGATAGCGCAATCGATATGCCGATGATCAAAGAATTACATCATCGAATGCATTCGGATCATATCAGGGTGACGTCAGTACGCAATGCGTATAAATATTAAATGTAACGCGTCCGTGTGATGCCAACATCCCTCCATACACACAATAAATACATGCAATAAAAATTGCATAGAATTGCAATGCCATCATAAACGCGCCCGTTTTGGCATGATTGTCGCACAACGCGGTCTTTTAAACATCTTGACCTATTCAATTGTGTGATATATTACTTATTTTATGTTTCTATGGAGATCTGCGACTGAGAGCGAAATATTGTCATTGTTATTCATGCAATATTCAGGAAGAAAAATAGCATATTTATATTCAAATGCACTGCTTTGTTGTTTTGGAAATCGACCTCACCTGTGACACATGACAGCAACCTTTTAAAAAGTTGAAGGATGTTTTTAATGAAAAAGCCGATCAGTATACATTTATACAAAAGGTGCGTTAAATCACATCGTGATTTTCATTACCTACGGAACATTTTCCTGTAACTTTTCCACGTGGCAACACTGCTGTTTAAAAATTGGTGCCTTATTTTTCAACCAGAACTGCATTTTCGGGAGTTAACCAAATAATAATTAAAAGGATTTTAATGTAACAGGTGCAAAGTTAACTTTTTAATAAAAACTGAAAAGTTTTAAATGAAAACTGGCAGCGTTTCTTATTCCGAGAACTGGGTAACTGCTCCTTGAGACTAAAGTTCGAAGAACTACTAATTGCAAGTGCAAAATAATAAAGTTTTAATTGATGTTTAACTTGAATGGCAATAACTATTGTGAAGTGCAACAATATTGTTGCCCATTAATATCTCAATTAGATACTGCTTTACTTATATATTTCGAAAAGTCGGACAAACGGGTTGTGATGTTTGTACTACTTATTAAATACCATGTTGTGTTTGTTGTTAGTGTTGTATATTGTTAACCGCTTTTCTACTTACTACTATTTATTACATAAATATCAAATACAGCACCAAACACTAAGATCTATCCGGCTCGAAGGACCAAAAAATCTAGAAAACACTGACAGATTCAAATATACTCTCAAAACATTAAAATTATTATTGAATAACAGAACATAACAATACACAAACAAACTTAAACCCCTACAAAAACTGAATAAACGAATCAGCACCACGAACAAACCCCATAACTTACTAAAAGTTATGGGGTTTGTTCGGTAACTCGAAGGACAAAAAAATCTAGATAACTGACAGCTTTAAATATACTCACAAAACATTAAAATTGTTATTGAAAAACAAAACATAACAGTACAAAAACAAACTTAAACCCCTATAAAAACTCAATAAACGAATCAGCACCACGAACAAACCCCATAACTTTTAGTATCGACATACCATAAAAGTTTTATTGGCTTAAATCAGCGCGACCCTCGGTAATGTGGTCTCCAGGAAGTGCATGCCAGCATGGTGCTGGTGAATAATTAGGATACGCAGCGGTGCACCGCTCACTTCTCATTGGTCCACCCCTAATTGAATAACTGACGATATACAGAGATTTAGAGCGGCTGGAGGCGACACGGTTACAGTGTTCGCAGTTTCGGGTTTTTTAATCGTTCAAATAATGTTCAGCAGTTTCTCCATTTATAAAAATACATTTTGTTAGAATATCTGGTTAATTCGAAACCCACTCTTTATGTACAATTTTCATTAGGTATTGTTAGCTATATTAAATTATCGGTTTTTGTTAGGGAAACCTTAGAGTAGGCGCCAGATAAATGTACAATAACGGTCATTGACCCACATACATTTATTGGCATTCTTAATATCTAAAACAGAAATAAAGACATAAACTAACAATTTATGGACTTTGTAATTGGTCTGAAATAAAGATGTTTTATTTTTATTTATTTTATTTAAAGCTGTTTTGAATCGACTTCTATCGTGATCCTTTACGTTTTGTAGTAATGAAAAACGGTTCATAATGTATGGTTCGGGTATCTACGAAGGGTTATTAGGGAAAGGTCAATGTACTTTATTGCAAGTTTATCTGGTGTCTACCATAATTGCTATTCATAACCTATGTTTTAACTAGCACCGGTGACCCCTTTTCTTCAATGTTTTTAAAAACATTGAAGAAAATGGGTCATATAGATTGATAATAAGCTACATAGATGTCTTTTGCAAGTGTTTAGTGACAGATTAGATAGGTAATTGGTTTGTTTTCACCAATTTTAATAAATCTGAAATATCAATCACTTTTTCATGTTTATCAGAGATAGAGATTCGACTTGAGAGATGTCTTTAAGAATTAAGAAAATAATATGAAAAAAAAAAAAAACTCAAAATGAATAAATTTCACTGCACGTAATACTACTTATAATAAAGGAAACCAAACATGAGACATTTCCAGTTTTACTACATCATTGCAAATGCTTTCGTGGCCTCGTCTCGGCCAACCCCGCAAACCTATGATATTGCACTAAAACTCTAGTATCGATTTAATATTGGTAAAATATAATCCGAATTAATTATTGAGATTTTTATTGGCTACGAGCTACGCGCTACGCCATCTAGGAGCTACGATGCGCTACGAAGTGCTACGCAACTTTTTCGGGCTACGCCGCCGCCATGACGTCATGCTACGCAAGACTTATTAGGAAAAATATCGTTTATGCATAAATATAATTGACCTTGCGTATATATTTCAGTTAATCCACCTTGCCAATATTATTTTGTAGTATAAAATTAAATCCTACATTTCAATGCTACTGAACTGTTGACTTTGAACTCTACTGCTAACGTATTTTTTACGGTAAAAATGTAAAGAAACAAAACTCGAGGTCTCATAAATCAGGTTTGGCAAGAACAATTCTTCAATATTTCATGCGAAGCAATACAAATTTTGTCAACATTACAACACAAACATTGTGTCAAAGGCAACCAAGCATGGGTGGACAGGTAGACACGTTTCAGAATTATTCGCCTACGGATTACCAGAATATTATCTCGCATAACCTGTCATATTCTCTAGTAGCTAACATATTATTTTCGCTACATATACTCACCTATTGAGATAACCAACAGATGAGTTTCCGTATTGTTTATACAGTTTGCGACGCGCCACGCTTATTATGAGTTAAGACGTAGTTAACAGATTTGTATCGGGCTCGGGTTGCTACGACAACTTCTTACGTACAGGCTGTGCAAGTTGTGCTCTTCACGTTTCCATCTCCGGCCATGTTCATTAGATAGTTAACCGTCGACCGAATAGTGGATCACGTCTCGCTATCAGGTGCGCTGCAAACAAAACGCTCAATAGAGGCCGGGTTAAACATGCACGACGGGTGTACGGGTATAATTAAAGTTTAGGAGACGCTCACGTCGCCCGTTAACCTCGTTATCGGGCGCTGGAAGTGGGTGAGACGCGGTGGGGAGGGAGCCAGCCTCGGGGCTGGGGGGAAACGGGGAAAATCAATGACAGCCGCCGCGCGCCGTCTCTCCCCGGCCCGACGCGCTCATCTCGCGGCCACGTGCCGCGGTCACTGGCCTGACTCACCACACCATCCTCTCCCATAACCACCATCATTTGTCTCCGCGCATCCAAGCCATTACCTCTCCACCAATCAAAAACCCGCAGTAAAAAAAGTATCTCGGAACTATCATTCAACTCCAACCGATAAAACACCAAAAAAAAAACTGCGAATCCTTTCAGCGCACATGGTATTCAGATGGCCGGCACAAATCAAAGCAAATAGCTTGACATCGGTCAACAAACAAACAGTTTAGTGGAACAGATAAGTGTGCGGTTGCACGAAGCCTTGCCAGTTGTTAGGGGCGCTCGGTCGCCTGTAAAACATACAATGTAATATGTAGGTCGCTGTCAGAAATTTGGGTTATCGTTTGGCCGCGTCGATATGCGACACTTCCGTACCACCGCGATGCGAATGTTATGCACTCGCCGATATTATTGCTATGTCATACTTCCGTGTTACGTAATACCGGCTTCTGAATGCCAGATATTATTGGTCATGTGACGCACTCTGACGCTTCAGTCATATCACGCTTTGGCTCCGTCACAGCATCTAGTTTCAGTATCTGATAATTTGACAGTCGTCCATCGCACCCCAAATCCAACTCAAAAAATATATATCGTTGAGTCGAAGTTACCAACCAGTCGCAAAACAATGAGTCATATTCGGGGCGAGTCTCGCGGTACCTCGTAAAAATCGGTAGCAATGAACTTCCTAGTCCCAAATCCATGCGTCGGTACCTCGTCGTCGGTCGGCAGTCGGTACAAATGTTTTATATAAGCATATAGCGACCCGTCGTCGATCAATGTCAACCGCATATTTGGGTCAACGTCCGTCAACCGAGAATTCCCGCGTTCGGCTACTCTTCATTTCCTATAACGCATACGAGTGCAATGTTCAGTATTTTGGAATATACCCTATATTCCTGGATGTAAATATACAGCGTTCTTTAATTATTCTGTACTTTTGTAAATGTTGCGTTGAAGAATAAAGAAATGCAATTGCAAATTGTAATTTTCTACTATTATTCTTTTTGGAATTTCATAGAACCTTTATCACAAAACTCTTTATTCATTCATAGAATCTGCCAAAAATCATTCAAAAGCTAGCAACGTTGTCACAACTGACAGTCATCGTCTGTGCAAACTTGCAAAACATGGCTCAATAAAGAAAAATGTAAAAAAAAAAACAAATCCGTCCAATGATTACATAATTCATCTACAAACATTACTACATTCAGCAAAAAACTGGGAAATATAACTTCGTTGCAGGTTAAAAATGAGGTGATCTACGAATCTCATGTTTCCTCTTTATCTCATCTTGGCTTACCATTTCATTGGGCTGGTAATGAAGTCTTTCTTTTTTACAATTTCGACAACTGCAATTTTTGTTTTTCTGTTTCCATGTCAACCAAAAATCTGTTAAACACTAGGACGATCATAGAGCGCAACAGTTCTAAAAAAACAGTTCCAAAAGACGAATATCAATACTCATATGCACCTTTTTTGCCCTCAGGTATATTACGCGAAGAAAAAGCGGAGAGCGCAACAGTACCTGGGCGAGGATGGCTCGCACAAAAAAGAGCGGAAGTTATATAACGACGGCTATGATGATGATAACCATGATTACATCATCAAACAGGGCGAGAAGTTCCTCGACCGGTATGAGATCTCCTCGCCGATTGGGAAGGGATCTTTTGGACAGGTGAGCATCTACTCATCACGCATCTATTCTAGTCTGCCGAAGTCTTCTATAGACATTGGCCTTAATCAGAACACCCAACCTCAGATTTGGAACCCTTGCGTATTCCATACTCAATCTCATGTACGAAGTTTGTGAACCCGTTTAAACCAATATCTGCAAAAAAGTAACTTACGTGTTCTTTTACTGACTAAAGGTGACTAAAACTAGAAACACTTGTAGTTAACTTGCTCACTTCCTATAATAAATTAAACGGTACACCAAGAACTAATAGAATGTATGACTTATCAGGTGTGTTATATACGTTCTCAGAAAAATAAATAAATGAGTAACTGTTGCACTTAGCGGTCAAGTACGTGATTCATACAATACATTGAAATAGTTATCATGTTATCAGTACTAGGCTACTTACAGTCAGATTACTGAACATAATGAGTTTCTCCTCATTGCCCTAGTAGTAAACACAGATTAGGAGTACTTCTGAAACTCCAGGTTGCCAGTAGGCTATCGTGTTTGTTTGTACGCAGAAAAGGTGATCAATGCATGGCGGTAGTTAGGTTACAAGGAAATAGTAGTTAGTCTGAATCGCCACTTTGAACTTAGGTACTACAGAGCTTTCTGCTTGACGAGGAACACAAGCTAGTGTCAGAGCTTTTGTCAATAGATTTACCTGTCACTCTCCTCCACAGTTTACTTGCTCGGCTTATAGCATCTGTCAAAGTGGAAATGTGACAAAGGCGGCTTCGTAGACCTCTGATCTCATGCATAGAGGTCTCAAACTTGGGATCATTTCGTTGGAACTATATGGATATTCTGTTATCATTCGGTTGCCAGGTTTATCGAAATAGTAGTCGTTTAAACCTTCCACACTGTTTTAACCGTTGCTACTTCTGCAAGCCAAAATCTGACAGTATTCGGTAAGGGTGCAAAGTTCCGCTGCATGTTGTAGTTTCTAGGTTGCCATTGTCCTTTGCCACGCCACAGACCTTCCATTAGACCTTCTTCGATACAAGGCGAGTAATGCAGTCTACCAAAAGAGATCCGTGTATGCTAATTCCTAATGATTATGTTTTTAATGTTTCAGGTTGTGAAAGCGTATGACCACGAGGAGCAGTGTCAAGTAGCGATAAAAATAATTAAGAATAAGAAACCCTTCCTAAACCAGGCACAAATAGAAGTCAAGTTACTAAAAATGATGAACAGAGCGGATCCTGAAAATAAGTATTATATAGGTGAGTTGCAACATGAAGTATATTCATCCGTTGTAACAAAAATATCGCGGACAAAAATTAATAATTCGATGGAATCTAGTGGGTAAAGAAATCAGCGATGTTAGGAGGTGTTTGCAATGTTACGATTAAAATATGGATCATTTAACACCAGCTATGATTGGTTAGGAAGACGTCTTTAGTAAAGATCTATCAGGCAGGTTTGCTACTTCTAGTATTTAACAGTTCTATTGATATACGAGTACAACAAAAATTAAATGAGAAAAATAATCTGTTTAAGCTTCTCAAGTCCACATTTTGATTTGTTTTAAATTACAACACAAATGTTTCAATGCTTGATATGTAATATTTATTAAAATGTCAACAATAACACATGTATGAGTGTGGATACGAAAAGTAAACAGACCATGATTCACTTTAATGTAATGTTTACTTTTCCAGTCAAAGCGAAACACGTGAATATCTTAGAGGAAAATAATATTATTTATTCTAATACTAACTTATCAAATAAATATTGTGTTCAATGTCTAAGGCCACGGCCTTAATGCCATCCCAACTGGCCCTGATTACACTGCATTTACACTGGCTTGTATGCCGACCTCGGCAGGTGACTGGTGTGGCATTTGCCGCCTTGCAAGAGTCCATACCGAACATGGTTGACTTCAGTTGCGAATATCCTGTCTATTCTTTAAAAACCTCGCCGTCAAACTTTTAGGTGAAGTGAACTGTCATTGCTCCCAAAGCTATGGGTTGATAGCTCTTTTCTTAGGCATTTACTACGCACTGGGTTGGGCGATTGCCTCTGCCCGCTGAAGCATCCTGTCGACACCTAGTGTAGGTGGGCCACTTTTTCCCACTAACCCAACGTATCAACCAACAGTAGCTGAAACGTCATGTTGCCTTTGAAACATGACGTTTCAGCTACTATTCGTAGCTAGTTTGACAGTTGGTCAAAGGTAGATACGTTATTGAGACCGGTCGTTAGACGACAAGACCTAAGTAGAGTCCTATAAATTTAGGCATTTATTTAAAGCTTATGTTTGTTTACTAACCCGCTCTTTCTTAATTTCCAGTGAAACTGAAATGCCACTTTATGTGGCGGAACCACCTGTGCCTAGTGTTCGAGCTGCTGTCGTACAATCTGTATGACCTGCTACGCAACACCAACTTCAGGGGAGTCTCGCTCAACCTGACGCGCAAGTTTGCGCAGCAGTTGTGTACCGCGTTACTGTTCCTTAGTCAACCTGGTAAGACTTCCTGTTTGTATATTTAGAATTGGGTCGCTGGATACCATAACCCAGCTTCAGACTTGCCTAAGACAGGGTGTTCAATGGTTGCTGGATTCCACTAGGTGCGGGCAGCGCAGGATTGGTCGTTTTAGTGATTATGTAGTGTGATCCTGTGCAAAATTGGACGTCTTGTGTGGTCAGCATGGAGTTCCAAAGTATTTTCTGCTTTGGATATGGTCACATACACATCAAATGAATGAAGAATTTTACCAGTCTAATATCAAGGAGACCTTTCATATCTTTATCGAAAAGTAAAACAATTACTTGGGTCCTCTATTTTATCCCAAATTCAGTACGAAACAGATGAAACCTCCGTTTAATAACACAAGGATGTCCCAAAATTCCTTTGTCAAGCAAATCTCGATAAGGAGGCCCTTATCTACAATACTAATACCTCTCTCTTTTGTATTCCAGAACTAAATATAATTCACTGTGATCTTAAACCCGAGAATATACTACTATGCAACCCGAAAAGGTCAGCCATTAAAATTGTGGACTTCGGGAGTTCGTGTCAACTAGGTCAAAGGGTAAGTCTGTCTTTAATTTAAAGTCCCGAAACCACTGTATTTAAGTCTAGACATAGCTTCTAAGATATACATGTTTTCACTAAACATTTTGTCTAAAAAAGTGCCTTTGTAGTCAAAGCATGTCAGTACATATTTCAATTTAGATGTAGCTGTCAGTTTTAGCCAGGTTTAGCCTGGAGGTAAATCAAGTTAAATGTTAAATCACAAAATGTGTAGGTTGAAAATATTCAAAAAAAAAAAAAAAACCATTTTCTAACTTTTTTTATTTAATTAGGCACCTACGAAATTCCTCTGAAACATTCAATCATTATAATAATGATATCAGAAAACTATAATTCAAATATCAAAATTATTCACTCTTCAGTCTAAAATATTAATTTGCAATTACCAAGAAATTCAATAGAACACACTAAATTATTCGAGTGCACCTAACGCGACCACCAATTTATTGAGTCGATTCCCGTACCACGGTAATCGCTGACATAAATCACATCGGGGTCGTGTGATTCAGTGGAGAAGGAGGCCAGGTTATCGCCAACTCTCACATACACTTACTTTAAACGTAATACTACCTTCGACAAAGCACACGATAAAACTCATTCATGTATGATGTTGGTTAGTTAATAACTAGAAAGTTTTAAATTAGTGGCCACAGTAGTGCTATTTTGGTAAAATTCACTCCACCTAAGTTTTCACAATATATTTTTACGGAATAGTCTGGCAGATTTATCGAGGTAGGTAAAGACATGGTGGGATTCTTTCACCCTGCAGTGGAACCCAAAAATAATGACATTTCTAGTTTGCCCTTATTATGATTGATTGAGGTTTTTGATGAGTGGCCACAGATAATATTGGTGAAACCTCCCATTTTGCCTGTGTATTTAAGTATTTGTTTGTGGGCCTATACTTCCTCTGAAAATAAAAAAAAAAACAATTGATAGAAAAACTTAGTATCACTTGGTATCAGCCCAACATGGGAATCGAAGTCAGAATCACGCTGAGCAGTGTTGCTACCTTAAAATAGACGAAAAAAAATATTATAGAATCCGTATAGAAATATAATAGCGTACTAACACCATGAATGGTAGCATTTTGAGCCATTTATTGCACTAATTAGTTCCAATATAATTGTTTCCATTTATTTATTTCGTTATCAGTTCAGTAGACGCGCTATTTAAGGTCATAGCATGGACTTGACCCCTGTTATCTTTCTTTAGTTTGTTCTAATTCTGGTGTCAATTAATTGCTTCTTACTTAGTTGTAACCAGAGATTTATAAACGTACTGAGATTATTTAATAAATGTTGATGAATTAATTGAGACTGAATCTTGATTGCGGCTGAGCAGAAAATTAAATATTTTGCATGTGTAAATAATGCCTGCGAATGCTGATGCCATTATGTTATTTAGCAAAGCGATAGCATTGATGCTTTTAACACCTTTCCAAACGTATAGTACAACGTATTATTTCACAGTTAGGTAGCGACGATAACCTTTGAGCTCCGATAATCCAAAACATTGTATTAAATTACTTTAGGGCTGTACTAACGATTTGTCCGATGAAATTGCTGCGTGGGTGACGAATGCCCTTTCGAGATACCTACTTAAATGTCAAAAGCCACTACTAAACATTGTTTCCAAGTTTTGTTCCGACTTTTGGCCCTAGACTTGGTCCAACATCAGATTAAGATTTCAGCGGCTGTTAATGAACATGAGCTACACGTTGAATTGCAACCAAATGCCCCATACGCCTGTGTTTTCGGGGATTTATGGAATGCCACCGATGCTACAATGAAAGTAGCCAGCTACTGGGCCTAAACAATCAACGGAGAATAATTCAAAAGAAGAAGGGGCTATATGATGGTGCCTAAGGTGTTCACTGTTATTTTCTCACTTTCCAGATATACCAATACATTCAGTCGAGGTTTTACCGGTCACCAGAAGTACTACTGGGCGTGCCGTACGACCTCGCGATAGACATGTGGTCGCTGGGCTGCATACTCGTAGAGATGCACACTGGCGAGCCGCTGTTCAGTGGCGCCAACGAGGTCGATCAGATGAACAAAATCGTCGAGGTTCTCGGCATGCCGCCTGATCATTTGTTAGACCAGGTAAGACAGTTTGTCCGGTGTAGAGGAGAGATGTGGTGGAGGTGTACTCTGTTTCGTCTGTCTCATAATCTACTGGGATCGAAAGACCAGGCAAGGGAACAACGGGTGTACAGTGAAAACGGAAAAGGAAGATGATACTTTAAATAATGGTAGAGGTGAAAAGATACGTGAAGAATACCGTATCTTGCTGAAGAGAAGAGTAATCCATAAAGACCAGAATCCAGAAAGCTCTGGTGAACGAAGTTGACTTCGAGTTGGGTCTAATTCTACATGCTAACAACACACCTTGAAGGTGTCTTACTAAACAAGAGCGTACCTCCTTTTATCCCTTCTTTGTATTCTTGGTGTCGTAAGCTCCAGTATAAAATATTTGATAGGCATATAAGGCTTTTTTTTTAAGGATGGGAAATCATCAAATGACTTCTTCCGCTCTGGGTGGAGCGGCAGGGCGTGTGTCAGACTCTTACTGACTAAAACCCATCCGTGTTCCTTCTAAAGCCCTTTGTGTTCTAGGGCCGCGGTGACTCTTTCGGACAAATTCCGCAAAGGCATATAAAGCTGGACCCGTAGTATGGTTATTTATCGTGGTGTTTTAATGTTCGCAGGCTCACAAAACAAGAAAATTCTTCGACAAATTACCAGCGTCAGAAGGCGGTGGTTATGTATTAAAGAAAGTAAATGGAAAGGACGGAAGGTGAGTGTTAATAAATTGTGGAATTGTTTGTTTTACGAATCCCGTTTGAAATATAATTCTAAAAGATAAGTAATTCTAAAATTAAGCTTGGCATCTCCAATTTCTGAATTGAGCATTTGATGTTGGTCAAACTCTACTTAAGCCTTTTTTTTTTAAGGATGGGAAATCATCAAATGACTTCTTCCGCTCTGGGTGGAGCGGAAGGGCGTGTCAGAATCTTACTGACTAAAACCCATCCGTGTTCCTTCTAAAGCCCTTTGCGTTCCAGGGCCGCGTTGACTATTTCGAACAAACTCTACTTAAGCCTGGAAATCTGTAAATAAATTTGGCATTAAAGTAAGGTTTGACGCGCTCCTTACTCAAAATAGTCAATTCAGTAACATATACCTATTGTAAGTTATCCCATATATTCAAAATATGCTAAAAGTATACTTGCCACCAAGTGTGATCGCTCTTACTAGCTATAACTCGACATATGGTTCTTTTTCTCTTGCTAGCATGATCTGCAAATAAACTCTTACCCGTGTCATTGGGGCAGCAGGACTAAAACACAGTCAACCCCGCTACCAACACAGTATTGATGATAACTTAGCAAAAAACCTTCCTTCACAGAGTATTTTCATGACACGACTCATGATCAACTCTATATTGATGTGTGTACTAACCATGCCATTGGGCAGCAGGATTAAAAACGGTCAATCCCGCTACCAACACAGTGTTGATGATAACTTAGCTTCCTTCACAGTCTTTTTATGACACTGAACTGAGCTCAAAGGCTATTCGAACACATGTGAGACTCTTTATTGATGTGTGTAATGTCATTGGGGCAGCAGAACAAATAAGGCTGTCAACCCTGATACCAACATAGTGTTGATGGTTATTTTGCGAAGAAACCTTCCTTCACAGAGACTCTTTTCATGTCCCCCCCCCCCCAATCATGATAAACTGGCTCTAGTTTTAAGCTCAAAGGTGGTTCGAACACACGTGTGACTCTATATTGATGTGTGCAGCGGTTACAGGAAGTACCGGCTGCCGGGCACGCGGCGGCTGCACGACATCCTCGGCGTGGAGGGCGGCGGGCCCGCCGCGCGCCGCCGCGGGGAGCCGGGCCACTCCGTCTCCGACTATCTCAAGTTTAAGGTGAGTGTCTACTTCACTCTCATTTATAGGCTTTACAGACATACAGCGGCTGCGGGCCACCTCACAGAAAAAAAAACAGTCTTTATAGTCTTCAGAACATTACTGGCTTGTGACTATTTTATCTGTTTTGAAGAGTCAGTGAAAGGAATATTATACAACAACATTTCGAAAGAAATGTTTTAGTTCATAGGCCATGGTTAGCCTTGTCGACCAGGTACATATCCAGATTCCGGGTTGTGACAGCGTGTTTTCTTATTTAAAAACCCAAAGGATTAGATTCTTCGCCTCGCCAGGGTGGTCAAATGCCCCCACGTTTGACCACAACACTTGCTCATTTTATTCTTACTATTTCAATATAAAAGTTCAACATGAGATCCTAAATGAGATGTGAAGACTACCACACAGAGCAAGCAAGCTCATCATCCAGCATCATATCAGCCGAAAGACGTCCACTGCTCGACATAGGCCTCCCAAAGTGTCGCCACAACAACCGGTCCTGTGCGTCTCGCATCCATCGGCTACCCGCGACCGTCACCAGGTCGTCGGCCCACCTTGTGGGAGGCCGCGCCAACGCAGCGTCTTTCGGTACGCGGTCGCCACTCCAGAAATTTTCGGCCCCATTCATCCCAGTCCAGCCCAGCTCATCATTTCTTCGTAAATAAGGTTTTTCGCAACAGTGCTCCGTTGAATGGTTTTTCCATGTTCAGCCTGGCCATCGACTTAAGCGGAGAATCCTTCGTGTTAAGACTTACGCCAAATTTCTCACCTCTTATCAAACAGTACTTAACAATATTTCCAACTATTTCCAGGACCTAATCCTCCGTATGTTAGAGTACGACCCCAAACAGCGCGTAACGCCGTACTACGCGCTACAACATAATTTCTTTAAGCGGACCACAGACGAGTCCACCAACACACAGCAGGCACAGTCGCATCACCCACACGGTTAGTAACACTATTATTTACTAAACGCTTATTAATTAACAGTCTTTAGGATATTCTCTAACATTCACAAAGTTTTTCTGTTTAAGGTCCTCATAAATGTTACAAAATAATATTGACTAATATTATATAAGGATAGCATTGCTAACCCCAGCCTTCTATTTCTAATAAATAATAATTTTACTAAAGTATTATATAATGATATGATATACTATGATGATCTATGCCCAGATTAAAAATTATATATATCTTGATTATCACTTCTTAATCTATATCGCATAAGAAATATCCATGGATATGTTTGTTTCACTTAATAATCAAATTTAATTTATACTAATATAATAAAGCTGAAGAGTTAGTTTGTTTGTTTGAACAAATCTCCGGAACTTATTATTATTATTAAATTATTTTTGTATATGATAGCCACATTCAAAAGGAATGCTATAGGCTATACGGGAATGGGAAACTCCTACGGGAACCGGAATAAACGGGATATGCGCGTACGAAGTCGCAGGCAAAGGCTATATTAATATAAAGCAATTAGCTAAAGAATGCAGCAATACCACGTGCAATAAAACTCATGCACGAAATATCATGTGCAATCTTGCAATTTTTATGGTGTCTGTAATTAATTAAACTGACACTGTGACTGCTATGATCACAATTATTATGTTTCCAATGATATCATATAATAGGTATTAAAATAAATCTAATATGATCATTTCAAGCTTCTGTCGTGTTCTTTGCTAACATAAAACGCTTTTTCATTTCATTTAAAGTGATTAATGCAAGTCTCAAGGATGTCCTGTGTTTGAATTATGTGGAAATTACTGAAGTTTATTTTTATAAGCAGACAAAAAAAAATTAACATTTATCCGGCTAGAAGTATTGCTACAACAAAAACCCCATCTTGATTTATTTTATCTTGAATTGAACTAACAAATTAATAAGTATGCTTGATAAATTACAAAAAAAAAAATATCCCCATGCTCGAAAATCAATAAAATTGTCTGCATTTTGAAGAGAGGCAGTAAAAGCCTTCCCTGGCTATTAACACCAATCCTCCTATAAATCAATGGCCCAGTAAGGTTCCATCGTGTGTGTACATTGTTAACATTGGCTATGTTGTGGCGGCAGATAGCCCGTCGGACTCGCGATGACTAGAGCGGTCCGGCGGCCCCGGCCCGCGACACTAGCGCCGCCACACTAGTGCCTATCGATATCGTGCCAGGTCTGCCCTCACTCTACTCACTATCGGAATGTTATGCGCCCCCTCCGTAGCATGCGAGCATGTGGCTCACGCATGGCTTTTGTGTACCTGATGATTTGCGGCCTTTGTTTGCGACACTCACCTTTATTTCAAAAATTTGTTTGTGTGAAACAGAGCCAAATAAAATTGCACAATTTTTGGCAACTCTGCACAATCTTATCAAGAGGCCATAGTAACCACAATTGCCAAGAATTGCTAAATATTGTGCAATTAAGTTACCTGTATAAACGCATCTTTAAACACATATCTGGGATAAGTTAAGACTGCCAAAACATTGGACATTGGCAAAAAAAAAAAAAGGTGTCGTCCACAAAGATTGGCTGCAGATCTCGACTGTTTGTTTTTATGTTTTCTTTTTATCTATTTACAAGTAACAAATATTATTTATAACCGACTATCTTATCTCTATTTATTTTTATCTAGTTTTCATAGCAACACCCTACTTTACACTTTCATAAAATTGTGAATGTTCCTTTTTATGTGTCAACACTCGTCGAGTGCACTCTAGCGGTGCGCCGGCGCAATAGATTTTTGTTTCACCAACCAAACCATGTAACCGAATGAAATGTTTTAGGTGATTTGTAGTATGATTAGATTGCGGGCTACATACTTTGCTGAAACTTGTATTTTTTGTCTACATTCTTCAATATTTTCAAGCTCAGTACCTTTTGGAAGACCTGAAATCAATAGAGCGAACTTAGACTTATTCAAGCTTAGTGTTTTAGCGTTTCATACGAATATGGACATAAACTTTATAAAAGTGCGGTTAATTTTCGTATGAAACACAACTTTACTAGGTCTGTAGTTCTCAGGCTGAGTTTCCGTGCAGTATGTAGCCTGGTGCCGAGTTGAGATGTGCGGTAGCTAAGTAGCGTGGTGTGTTCCGCAGTGGGCGCGCGCGTGTGGGGCGTGGGCGTGGGCGTGGGCGTGGGCGGCGCGGGCGGCGCCGAGCGCATGGACGTGGAGGCGGCGCGCCGCGACGACGAGCTGCTGGCGCCCGTGTGTCCGCTGGCGCACAGCCCCGTGGCCATCCACTAGTGTGCCGTCTGTACGACCGTACGTCTGTACGTCGCCCCCCTGGACTGAATCCGATATTTATGATTCTATATTTTTATTTAATACGATAAGTCTGACTGTAAAGAAATATTATGGTGACGATTTGTTACGTTGTACCGTGTATTTGTATTATTTGTTTCTTGATCGCTTCACCGACAGTACTTAGAGAACGTCCCGCGTGGTCGCCGACGATCCCGTTCGACGCATCCGGACGCATCCGGACGCATCGAGGGCATCAGAGCTAGGTTTTTTTATTGTTACGCGATGCATATCAAGGACGCAATATGGTAGAAAATAAATATTGTATATAAAATTTAGGAAACCGACTAATCGATACAGACTGCGACATAAACTGGATAATCTATAGTTTAGTTACGATCTATGCTAGTTAGGCTTTCGTTCGGTTTTTATTATCGCAAGCTTTATATTCTTAAAGTGTCGGCAACTGATGACTGAAATTCAAAGGGCCAATGAGAATTTGTTTATACAAACGAAGAAATAGATTAAGTATTTTTGTTAATGCACAAATTGATTCGACTCGACACAATTACACATACACACTTAAATTATTTAATTAAAACTATGCCCTCGCATTTCAGAGTTGTTGTATAATGTAAAAATGATTTTATTTCCAATGTTTAATGCTTGTGATTTAAGTCTCAAGTGTTTCATTTAACGCGTATAGGTTACTTTGATCCATTGGAATATTCAGACGATGTGTAAAACAGAGAATAGTGTATAGGTAATTCTATAAAACACAAAATGTACTTGTAGGTTATGAGAAATGTTGAAACATATATAAAAAATTTGGGTATTTCAGATAAGAGTTAATAAATTGAATTAAACTGACTTGTTCAACCTTTTTGGATTTGAATCTACAATAGACTAACCTCATTGCAACAGACTGGTTGAAACTTTGTAAACGGAGATATTTTGTATAGCATACACTGAATCACTGCCTTATTGTGCCGGAACTTTTTACGTGTAAGGCCCGCTACTAATTAACGACTTTTTGGTCGCTCGATATTAAATAATCAAATTATTGTCAATATTTGGTTATTGATTTTGTTGACTTTTATTTGTGTATAATCTTAAATTGCGTTTAAGATTGACGCGAATGTGGATGCACACATTCTAGATAAAGGTTAGCAAATATTATGATGTATAATATGAGGAATGGGTGATGATGTTATCTCTTGTGTAGATACTACCGACTATGTGTACAGTTGTCCATTGACTTGAAAGATCTTGTTAGTAGCGGTCCTGGAGCTCCTTTATTCTGATCAAGTCGTGATATAGTAAAATTTTTATGTTCAATTATTTTTAGTTAAAAATTGACTGAAATGACCGTTGTTCAGAATAAAGCAGCTATATATGACGAATTGCAACTGATAGCAAATTATTTCTTATCGCGAAGTATTGTTGCGAGTTTTTATAAAAACCTTCCTAAAATGGATTTATTTTTAAACAAAACACATGTATGGTACAGCTATTCGTTTACATGAAGCATTAAAGTATTTTTGTACTTTTCATTTATCTAATAATACGTGCTATCACTTTCGTTTCATTGTAGATTTGAATCTATTTCTAATCTCGCTGTTCTGTACTATAAATTTTTCAAATATCTGTATAATATTGAGTGTAATACTTTTCTGCTTCATGAGATATAGGGTTGTTAGAAAGAGTATAAGGAATAAGTATGGGATACACGTTTAATTTGATAATGATAGAGCAATAACGAAGTAATCGACAGGCAGGTTTCCAAATGTGTGTAAAAATTATTAAATTGTGTTCATCAAGTGTACCTAATTGTAATATACATTATTATAATTGTTTTAATAATTTAGTTCCTTTTTACTTGATAACTATGCTAAAATAGATGCTGTATCCACCGTATAATATACAGTTATATGGTTTACTCACTGTAACACTTGTGTATAACTTAAGAGAATTATAATTTAATTTTGTGACATACCTACCTTGTTATGGTACCAAGTTGGGGAAATCTGCCGTGACAATGTTTATATATGACAAACTAGTCGGGATGTTAAGTGATAAAGAACACGTAAAACACCAACCTTTGATATAGTTCTAACTAAATCCATTACTCAAGGATGGCCCTAGATGTTTGCGCTTGAGTATGTAATATACTATACTATTTATTTGTACTGTGACAGTATGGGATTATATGGAATGTGTGAGTTGGCATGTGGTGGTGCGCGAAGCGATGAGCTAAAATGTTTATTTCCTATCGGATTGTCAGTTCGCAGGCACTGTAACAATAAAAGGATAGAGCTTTATGTCACTAAGTTTTGTATTTTAAATCAATAAACGATAGCAATTGACCTAATAATTTTTTATTTTCCTTTATTTGTTCTTGTACCTAATGGGTAGTGTATGCCAGAACATTTTCGGACATAAAATATGACTCTTTAAACATTTGAGCCAGTTACCCAGTAGTCCGTATATGTTATGCATAAGAAAGACCCAGTAGACCTAAAAACTTCCATGCTTGCTACCTTATCCTGAAGAGAGAAAAGGGAAATATGTGTGAGAGTGATATTAATATACAATAAGTTTGCCAAGAATAAAAATGAAATGGTTGTTTTTGATGACAACATTAGGAATTAATGGGAATACCAGGAGATTTAGGAGTAATTCAGAAGGGGGGGAATTACAGGAGTGGTTTGCTGGAGAATAAATCAGTAAATGGGAATGACTACGTGTTTTTGAGATCAAAGCAGTAAATGACATTATTCTCATTTACTGGTTTGATCTAAAAAACATGATGACTGGTTTGATCTAAAAAACATGATAACTAGTTTTTTTAAACAAAACCAGTGAACAATGAGAATGACTGTGTGGCGTGTATGAGAATAAATCGGTGAATGAGAGTGCCTAGATGGTTTTGCTACAAAACCAGTGAATCATGAGAATGAAAGCAGTGGAGTCCATGAGAATAAATCAGTGAATGATCAGAATGAGTGGTGTGCATGAGAATAAATCAGTGAATGAGGATGATTATATGTTGTGTTACTAAACCAGGGAACGAGGTGAATGACTAGAGTGATATGCATGAGAATAAATCAGTGAATGATCAGAATGAGTGGTGCGCATGAGAATAAAGCAGTGAATGAGGATGATTATATGTTGTGTTACTAAACCAGGGAACGAGGTGAATGACTGGAGTGGTATGCATGAGAATAAATCAGTGAATGATCAGAATGAGTGGTATGCATGAAAATAAAGCAGTGAATGATCAGAATGAGTGGTGTGCATGAGAATAAAGCAGTGAATGAGGATGATTATATGTTGTGTTACTAAACCAGGGAACGAGGTGAATGACTGGAGAGTTATGGATGAGAATAAATCAGTGAATGATCAGAATGAGTGGTATGCATGAGAATAAATCAGTGAATGAGGATGATTATATGTTGTGTTACTAAACCAGGGAACGAGGTGAATGACTGGAGTGATATGCATGAGAATAAATCAGTGAATGATCAGAATGAGTGGTATGCATGAGAATAAATCAGTGAATGAGGCCAATGGGGATGACTAGCTGTGTTTGAGACTAAACCATTGAACGATGAGAATGACCTGAGTGTCATGCAGGAGAATAAATCAGTGAATGAGAATGACTACATGTTTTGAGAGAAAACCAGTGAATGAAGAGAATGACGAGTGGTGGCATGAAAATAAATCAGTGAATGAGAAAGACTGGATGTTTGTGAGACTAAACCAGTTAATCGTTAAAACGAATCCAGATTTTTTCTCATGGACTCCCCATAAGAAAAAATCAGTAAATGATGAGAATGACGAATAGTGTGCATGAGAATACATCAGTGAATGAGAATGAATGGATAATTTCAGACTTCACTAGTTAATGAATAGAACGACTGGAAAAGTGTGAACGAGGATTTACGAGACTAAAATAGTGAACGATGTGAGTGCCTGGAGTGGTATGCATGAGAATAAATCCTTGAATTAGAATGACTAGATGTTTTTAAGACTAAACCAGTGAATGATGGGAATGCATTATAATAAATCAGTGAATGAGGTCATTGAGGATAACTAGATTTGTGTTTAGAGACTAAACCATTGAACGATGAGAATGACTGGAGTGGCGTGCATGAGAATAAATCAGTGACTAGAATAGAATACACTTTATTATGTACACCATATAAATTACAGAAAATATAGATTACATTACAAAATTACATAAGGTGACACATCGGGCGGCCCAATCGCTAAAAGCGATCTTTTCAAGACAACCTTTGAATAGATTTTAGAGAAAAGGAAAAAAAGTAGGTAGGTGTACTATTTATATATAGTACAATAAATACATAATAGATTAAAATATACAATAATAATTATAATACAGGAATAACCCACCTGCTCCATAAATCAGGTAGTACCGCGGAGCCTAAGAATTATAGACCGATCACGTGTTTACCGACGGTCTATAAAGTTCTTACATCCATTTTGAGAGCAAAGATTAACCATCACATTGAAAGTAATTCAATAATGTCTGCCTCTCAGAATGGATGTAGGAACGGGTCCCGCGGTACTAAGGAGCTGCTCCTCATCGATGTTGCCATTAGTCAACAGGTTCGTCGCTCCCGAAGGGATCTGTCGACATGCTGGATAGATTACAAGAAGGCCTATGACTCGGTACCACATACATGGCTCATGAGGGTGCTGGAGCTGTATAAAGTTGATGCAGTTCTACGCACCTTCCTGATGTCGTGTATGGGGCAGTGGAGGACGGTCCTTCGCTATCCAGGATGTCGACAGATCCAGGCGAACAGCGACCCGATAAGGATCGAGCGTGGTATATTTCAGGGCGACAGCCTGAGTCCACTGTGGTTTTGTCTGGCCCTCAACCCTCTCAGTACACTGCTGGAAGGTTCGGGCCAAGGCTATCGGTTGAGAAGAGGTGGTCAGGTCATATCTCACCTCCTTTACATGGATGACTTGAAACTCTTTGCCCCCAACAACTTGCAACTGATGAAGCTACTGAAGGTAACAGAAACCTTCAGTAGCGCCATCAGTATGGAATTTGGTGTGGACAAATGTGCGGTCATGCATGTGAAGCGAGGGGAGATTATGGAATCCGTGGGAACCCAACTCTCGGATTCCATACACCTTAGATCCCTCAGCTCAACCGAAACTTACAAGTATTTGGGTATGTCGGAAGCGTTGGGCATCAATGCTAATGACGTGAAACAATCGTTGAAGGAGCGCTTCTTTGGCCGCCTGAACAAAGTACTAAATAGTCTTTTATCAGGCGGAAACAAGGTGCGCGCCTTTAACGGTTGGGTCATGCCGGTATTGATGTACTCTTTCGGCATACTCAAATGGACTCAGACGGAACTTGACGCCCTGGATAGGAGGGTCCGCTCACTGCTTACCGCAAATCGGATGCATCACCCACGGTCATCGGTGATGAGGCTGTATATCCCGCGGAAGTGCGGGGGTCGTGGCTTCTTAAATGCTAAGACCCTGCACAACCGTGAGATATGCAGCCTTAGGGAGTTCTTCCTAGAGGCCGACGTGGGTATGCATCGGGATGTGGTAGCAGTGGACAAAGGCCTTACTGCGCTCTCCTTGGCTAACGAGAACTGGCGCAAACCTGTGGTATTAGATACTAATGACCGCAGGGAGGTATGGCAGAGCAAGGAGCTTCACGGACGCTTTTACCGGGTCCTACATGGGCCCGATGTAGACTTTCTAGCGTCCGTAGCCTGGCTGCGTTTTGGTGACCTCTTCGGGGAAACCGAAGGTTTTGTCTGTGCGATTATGGACGAAGTTATGATGACGAACAACTACCGGAAATACATTGTGAAGGACGGTACGGTTGACATATGTCGGGCATGTCACCGGCCCGGGGAATCCATCCGCCACATTATTTCCGGTTGTTCTAGTCTGGCTAACGGAGACTATTTGCACAGGCACAACCTTGTAGCCAGGATTATCCACCAGCAACTTGCTCTTAAATACAATCTTGTGGAATCGGAGGTACCGTACTATAGGTATGTGCCCGACCCAGTTCTCGAAAATGGCAATTGCACGTTGTATTGGGATCGGTCTATCATCACTGACAGGACTATTGTTGCCAATAAGCCTGACATAGTGGTGATAGATCGACTAGAGCGTCGCGCAATGATTGTTGATATAGCAGTCCCTCATGACGAGAACCTCGTGAAGACTGAGAAAGATAAACAAACGAAGTATCTTGACTTGGCTCGCGAGGTTGTCGACATGTGGGATGTGAACACAGCAGTCATTGTGCCGATAGTCGTGACGGCCAATGGCATAATTGCCAAGAGCCTCGACCAACATCTAAAGAGGCTCTCGTTGGGCAGCTGGATCAAGGGCTTGATCCAGAAAGCAGTACTCCTGGACACGGCGCGCATAGTGAGGAGGTTCCTCTCTCAGGGGCCCTGACCACCGGTACCTTGGACCCTGTTCCCGATACCGGTGGGCTACTATTTTTTATATTTTTAAATATTTTTAAATATTTTTATATCCCTGTATTTTAATATTTAAAAATATAATTTATATGTATATACAAATGAATAAAGGAGATTATAATACAAAAGCAGAAAACTAGGAAAAAACGATTAAAGCCATTACCTCTCAATGGTTTTTGACCAAAGCTTTTAAATTGGACAAAGCACGCCTTACCGACACGGGCAAGGCATTCCATAACCGCACCGCTTGAACCGAAAAGGATATGTCGTAGAAGCTGGTAGAATGTATCGGCATCTCTAGTCTCAAGTTTTCCGATGACCTCAGACATCTTACCTATTTATGTAGAGCAGATTTATTTCTGCTCTACAGAATGAAGATATCTGAGGTCTGTAAGGTGGTATATGAGAATGACTAGATGTTTTTGAGACTCGACCAGTGAATCATGAGAACGAATACAGTGGAGTCCACGAGAATAAATCAGTGAATGATGAGAATGGCTGGAGTGGTCTGCATGAGAATAAATCAGTTAATGAGGATGACTATATGTTTTTGAAACTAAACTAGTGAACGAGGTGAATGACTTAGAGTGGTGTGCATGGGAGAATAAATCAGTGAATAAGAAAACTATGGTCCGGTCAAGTTAGCTCATTAAATTGGGGTAGGTAAGGTTAAAATAATTCGCATAGAGCTGAAAAACAAATATTCGGAACACCCATTATAAATGAAATGTGAAAAGTCCCCAAAATTAAATGTGGGTTTTTGCATTTTTCAGCCAAACGGTAAGTTTAATAATAAAAATAGGTCGGTCTAAAATTGTAGATCATGCAATTATCTATAAAATTGTCGTCCCCCGTCTGCGCGTGGAACACAACGCGCCACCGACCCGGGCCTGGTGGTGTTCTTACAGCGAGCCACCCAACGCTCGCCGTCCGCAGGCCCGCGCTTACGGTGGCCGCGGATCGTCCTGCGATTCCCGACGCCTGGGGCGTCTTCTTCTGTAGCGGCGGTTGGGGCGAAGGCCATATTTCTTCCTCGCGCGGCCCGCCTCCTCCTCTTCCTCGCATTACTGCTTCACAGAAGTAGGTGACCGCTTCCCAAGCCTCCTCGCTCCGGACCATGCATTTAATCAGGGCCGGCAGAGGTCGCTGCCGCCAATCGCCTCAACGAGGACACGGCGTTGCTCCGCCCAAGCAGGGCGAAGCACCGCCATACCTCCACCGTATGCTGCACCGTGTCCTCCGGGCGATCCTCACAGTGCTGACACCCGAGCGTGTTCTCCCGCTGATCGTTGTGAGGTACTTGGTTGTATTTGGCCCCTTTTTTATAACGTGGTTTCCACGGTAGGCCTATTCCACGACGGCCACGATCTATTTTGATTCGGTTAAATTCAATACTATTTAATTATTAAAAATTGGTATACTTTTCCAATTTCAATTATTATGGTGTTACAAATATTAGTACAAATTTTCAGCTCTGTGATTCTATGTAGGTACGCTTGCATGTCGTAACTTGACTGGACTACTAGGATGTTTTTGAGACTAAACCAGCGGATGATGAGAACGACTGGAATAGTGTGCACGAGAATTGACGAGAAGAAATCTATGAATGAAGAGGGGAGTGACTGGAGTGGTTGTGCATGAGATTACATAAATCAATAAATAAGAATGATTCGATTTTTATGAGATTAAAACCAGTGAATGAAAAGAATGACCAGTGCTTGAAAATAATGAGGAGAATGAATGCCATTGGCCGACTCTTCACAGCAATAACCTCTTGCTGGTGGACGCACTTTCGTCAAAATTCAAGAACATGCGCCCGGTGTACTTTTTAGCCTACATTTTACGTAAGAGCCACCATTTCGTCAGAACAAAGAGGTCAGTATATATATTTTTTGGCCCGCGGCGGATAGCTTACCAATCTGCGCAGACTATCAGGTAAGTATATACCTAGGCTACTTGTCACAGGGGAGATTGTGGCGCTCATGCCTAAGGTATATCCGGAGCGTGTGTCGCTGCCATAAGAAAACAAGAGCAAGTTCCTTCTTGCCCGCTGTAATGATGAAAGAAAAAGAAGATAACTGCCTGGCTTCAGCGTGTGTTTGTGAAAGTGTTACATAAGTTGGTAACAGGAAAGTGCGAAGTCTCTTGCGTGTTACTAGGAAGAAACCGACGTAATACCCTAGTAGTATGATGCCCACTTCCAAAACAACGCAAAAAGGTGTTCATATTTTATCATACAGACAGAAATAGTAAAGTTGTTGATAAATTATAGAGCACAGCGTTTCAAAAACGGCCATTACATTAGTTCCAATGGGGTTCCTCCATAGACTCGAGTGTAAGATTTTTTTTTTTTTATTGTTTTTTTTTATAAACGGCGACATTTTTTAGTCAACAATGTAGCTGTCACTTGTCAGTACTTGTCACTGTCAGTGTCACTCGTGTTTAGTCTTAGTACAAAATTACAATGGTAAATAGTGAACGGGCTAGTCATGTTAAGCTTGATGTTATGGTATCATATATATGGAGCGGTATGTATTTAATTTGTTTGTTTTGTTTTGTTTAAAGTCCAGGGTTGTCCCT